>JAQIUT010000084.1:0-149328 GCA_028654355.1 Colletotrichum sp. SAR 10_99
AATGCAACGTAAGGTAAGTTCGGGGCCATCTACCCACACACAATTTTCCACAAACAAATGCAAAACACACGGTCCGCCGGACGGTCGGTTTTGGTAAAAAAAAAAAAAAAAAAAAAAAACAGAGAAAAAAAAGAAGTTGATCTGGAAGCAGCATGGAATCTGCAATGGAATGTCTCGGGTTCGGAAGACGAGACGAGACCAGACTACTGTGCCTTAACCTTAGCGCAGCCAAACTCCTACCGCAGTACTACTAAACTTTGAGAGAGGAAGCTGCTTCCGCTGTTCACTCTGCACGTCGCACGGACAAGAACGTTCAAGGACAGTCAAGTAGGTCTTGCAGATTGACATTGGATGCTGCTGCAGTCAGCCCAGCTGGGAGTAGCTGTTGCAGCTGCAGTTGGGCAACCGTGGTGCGCTTTCGTCCTGTTTGCTCGGCAGATGCAAACGGAACCTGCAGCCAGCCTTGCGAGACAAGACAACACATTGAAGCGAGCTGTGTTGGTTAGCTAAGATATGTCTGGCAGTTTGCGACGCGCGGATTCGGAGGCGAAGCACCACCGAAGAATGCTGATATGCGCCGCCGGAGCTGCGACACAATCCAACACGTAAGATGAAGTACATGGACCATACAAAAACAGAATCACAGACGAATATCATTGTGTGTGTGTGTGTGTGTGTGTGTGTGTGTGTGTGCAGGAGGGCATAACCAATTGCTTCCTTCATCGGGCACCAACCTCATGAACCCGCATCTATGAATAGCGACAGATAAACATCCATGATCCAGCAGATCGCGCGCCCTCATTCCAATTCCTCCACTCTCCAGGCTAAAACAACTCATCGAACATTTTAGAGTGGTTCCCATCCGCCAACACCACAGACCTCGCACCACCACCGCTGCCAATCGCGGGTGTCCTACTCCCCTTCGAGTCTAGCCCCCTTCAGTTGAGAGCTGAGCACAGCCACCGCTGAAGAATTCGGGGCCCGCGTGGGATGGCCCGTCATCATCTGCATTGCTGAACGACACACACGCACACAAACCTGAAGCAAGCCGCACGGAACGGGGGAACCAAGCAAGATGGTAGACCAGCGCAACACAGACTGCAGCAGTGTGTCGCAACAACGAACCAAAGCTTCTCCAACTTGATGATCCTCCTCAGCCCAGTGACACCTCGCTTACTCCGGGAAGCCAAGTCCAACCCAAATAAAGTTCGCAAATCTCACTCACGGTCCTGTTCGCTCCCGGCCGCAGTTTAATTGCCATCAGGACGACCCTGAGTGGGACCGTATTCCAGCTTAAGCCTGCCTCCAGGGCTCGTATTCCGCGACTTTTGAGTTGCAGCGCTGCGCTCGCAGTTATTATCTGATCAACTCGGCTCAGGCTGCCGTTGCAGCCCGCTCAACTATCATCGTGTGCTCAGTCCTCTCTGCAGCTCAACTCGCCAAGTTCTACAGCCGTCACACGCACATCATGTTGAGGCACCCCGTCACATTGCTCAACGCCAGCAACCTCCCGCGCCCCGTCAACCTACCTTACATTCTTTCATGCAGGCCCCCATCAACTCGGCAGAGCGAACCGCTGCATCTTCACAAATCTCCAAACCGGCGTCGTCCTCTTCCTCTTCGTCCCAAAACCGTCCCCTCGACGTCGATCTTGGTTAAACTGTATCATCCCCCTTGTCCCAGAACCCCGGCACCACCACCACAACCACTACCATAGTAGCAGACAAGCACTAAACCCCCGTCCCTCTCAGACCACAGAACCACAACGTTCAGACCACTGCAACCGAACAGCTTAAACGGTTCGAATCCTCCTCACTCAAAACCCACCCCCACTTGCTCGGCACTTTTTTTTTGACTTCTCGAACAACCAAACACTCGCCTCACTTAACCATGCTAGCTCACAGTCCCGTTCGTCTAGACTAACCGCATAAAAAGGTGACAGCTCACGGCCCCCAGGTGGCGGTCGCGGATCCACAAGCCCTGCAGCAGTTGCTAGAGAATGAGAGCAGAGCCTCAAGAGCCACTTAGGAATAACCTTGTGGTCTAGCAGATGGATTAGGGCATAGAGGGTTCAAAACCTGCGTGAAGTGTCTTGATTAATCTATTGACGAGCGCTGGGCGTGCCTGGCTACAAAAACGCGTAGGCGATCCCTTACGTGACAATGGCCAAGGGCCGACTTCCGTCTCGCGAGAGCGGCTGGAATCAAAAGATAACATCCGTCAATCAACATCCGAGTCAACCTTGTGTTCTTTGGCCAACCAAAAACTCCGTAGGATCGCGTCGGGCGGCGGTGAAGCATCACTCTCTAAGCGAACCATTGGTAGAAAGGTCTGATCTGTGTCGAGACGAGATGTTTTTTTTTTGTTTATCCGAGGCAAGTTTGATATCCCAGTGACGGCCTCGAGCATTAGTCGTGCCCAGCCTTCGAGTCGATGGAGAATAAGCGTGGCCCGTCGCCAACTTCGTGAGCTATCAGCTTTCCGATGCTACCATCTCGTGTTTTTGGACGACACAACAGCGTTTTCCGGGACACTTTGGAATTCTTTTGAATTTCTCGACGATGAAGGCTATGCTTTGCATCTCTCGTAGCTTGAGTATCCCATGTCATCCGACCATTGAGTGAAAGAGGCGACCAGCGAAGGACTGATCCCTCGGTTCGTTTTGAGGAAAATCGTCTCGTACGGATGGACACTGAAGCCGAAGTATGCTCCTTCTCTAAGAGTATCTTGAACATCCGGCATAATGGAAGCGCAGTATGTTTCGGGATCGGTGTCTTTGTGGAAGGACGTCAGCAAGGCGTCGGCCTTGTAGCCAGCCTTCGTAATGATCGAGGTGCTTCCTATCTCGGCATGGACAGCCTGGTTATATTCGTTGTAGCAGCCGCTCAGCCCAACACCGTCGTCTGGAGTGCCCCAGTAATCTGATTCGGAAGGCTTGCTCAATTTCGGGTCAAGGAGTAGCCCCATGCCGATCGAGTCTGTCGCCCAGATCATGGATTGAACATGATATCGAGGGGAACAGTTAACAGTCATTCCAACAAGCTACGTGCCACGTCAATTAGGCTGGGATTCAGATGAAACAGCGAACCAATCAAACTGATTACCTTTACTTCGTCTGTAATAAGATCAAGATACAAGTCGGACCAACAACTCTTACTCCAATATGGAAGGAAGGGACCCCGTATGCTGGCGTTCATGGTTATGAACCGGTCGTACTTTTTCCATAGATTGTGTGATCGCAGAACCTCTCCCATGGCTCCCAAGTCGAAGCAAGTGTTGTCCCTGCTGACTACCCGAATATTTGGTTTTGTGCGTGGCACCAGCTCACTCGCATTCGTCGCACCATTGAAAATGAAGACAAAATCAGCAGCTGAGTGCAAGCCATGCTCGATAAAAAAGCGGATGTTCTCTCGTGCTTCTTCGGATTCGTAATACGTATAAAGCACCAAAAGTCGATTTGGCGATTTCGTTGTGTCCGGTGTCTTTGGGGGGATGGGAACCTCTGCATGAGGGTCCTGGTAAACCGATTGCTCAAGCGATCCATACTAGTAGAAGTCAGTGGTGAATTATGAGCCACGTACTCGAGACCGTGAACATACTAACGACTCTGTCGGCAAGGTAAGAAATAGCAGGGCTGCAGCAATCATCAAGATCATGATTGCACGGTAGGCAGCAACTCGATAACCAATGGTCGAGAACATTGGAAAGACCAGATAGCCTATGCTATTTCCCCAAGAAGAAAAGAAAATTATATTAAAAAAAAAGAGCCTCGACAAAAAGAAGTATATCACATGCGGCCAGGGTGCAGAAACGCAGCCTACATATGGGCGTTCGATCTGAAAGATCCCCAACTTTCAAGACGATACATAGCTTGATCTGTCCTTGAAAGGGGCGTGTGGCTTGCTGCGGAATGATTGATGTCCGATCCAGCCATCAAGAATCGTACAGTACAAGCCTCGAATGTTTGTTAGCGTGATACTTCGTTAGAAGACTGTCTCTCTTTAGTGCCTACTTCAGTCTGTAGGAAACATTCTTTTGTCTTAGAGATAACGAGTCTGTAATAAACTTTCAAGGATCGTATTATCTTCTTCCCTTCTAACTTTTCCTTCGCAGTTTGCCGCCTGGAGGCGCACCTTGTTGACTGCCGGGTGACTCTCACGGGAAAATACTCGAGGGCCAGGATGGCTCACAGAGAGACCTCGATGGCCACCTATGGGGTTACACAGTCTATGCGAGACTACGAGTGTGAAAGACGGTGTTAACTGGTTTGCCAGGAGAAGAAGGGTTGCGTTTCTCAGCATACTGTGCAAAGAATCATATAACACCGCACACCGCTATCACCCGAAACATACACAGGGGAACCAGAGAAACAAGGGGAACAAAATCCGATGATTCTTGCGCTGTCGTTGACCAAGGGAGTGATAGACTCCACCAATTAATTGCCAAGGGAGCTTTTAGTGAGCCCCGGCCGCCCTGGATTCTTTCCGCGCCAACATGGCGTAAATCGAGGCGTAAATAAGCACGCGATTCCCATTCCGAATCCTTACATTCATTATAGATTTATTAGTGGCCATGCCGGGAGACAAGTGAGGAATGGCAGAACGACAGCCTCATGCCAAATGCGTGTGTGTGTGGAGGCCCGACAAGGGAGCTGAAAAAGAGAGGACATAGGAGACGGCTGACAGCACAAAGAGGCGCGCCCTCCGTCGCGCCATCTGACTACAGTCCTAGGTTCGAATAACAAGAAGAGACGTACAAGAAGTATAAGAGAAGTGGGCTTAAAGCTCGAGTGGGATCGTCGGAAAAATCCATGATCTGATTGCGTAAAGTATCAATCTCGTTCCATTGTTGCTGCCGCATTCGCCTGGTTACCGTCTATTCTTTTTACGGTTCACTTATTCTTACCATGGTCGCCATCTTGGGTTTCAAGTTGACCAGTGAGCATCCTTTTTGGGGCCATGGCAAGTTTAAGCAGAAGCATTGCACTCAATTGATAATCATCATCGTTTTCATTTTGCTACTGACAATCTGGAAGGTATTCAATGTATCACTTTGTTGAATCGACCGGTCCTTCTTCTGCAATCATATTTTGGTCCAGGAAAAAACATCAGAGCATGAGCATTGAGATGTCTTTTGAATGAACAGGGAACCTAAAACCTTAAAACTAACGTGGGCAATGTCTATTGCGAGCCAACTCGTCCTCTCAGCCTTCAAATAGTATTCTTCCACAGAAATCCGATGGTCAGTCATTTATTAGCGGCCAGTGACAAACAAAAGAATTGAAAGCTTCGGCAAGGATAGCGGGTGCTCCTCTAACATGACCATGTAAGGCGCATGAGCCAGGGCATATCTGTTCAAGGGCTACAGTGCGTGGAGCAGCTGAAACCCTGGATTGCATAGGCAACAAAGGGATAGAAATCATCCTCAAGATAACTGACACAACCAGTATCAATAATGCCGACGATGCATTCCAGCAACCATCCAACCCTGTACTCGGCGGCGTTTGGCTCCATCCAAGGAACCCCTTCGTTCGCTCCTCGAGTCTTCTCCCAGGGAGGAACGAGTGTAAGTCGACTGTGTAAGAATCCACCCGCCTCACCTCATCAGTACTCGAATGTGAGATGGTCTCTGCTACCAAAAGCATCATGCTCCCAGACCGATGTGCCGCGGATCAACAGAGATCTGATATAATACACCATCGCCGTCGCCAAACCACCTTCAGACGAGCGGGTGCATGATCCCCCCAATGAAGCATACTTATATGCGCATAGGGTACACCGCAGACGTCAGCCAATGCAGGCAAGCAAGCCCTGGTTCCCCCCCTCACTTGCGAAAACCTTCGAGGATTCAGGGCGCAGTCAGTCAGCCAAACAGCAGGTTCGCATATCGTGAACCACCCGCAAAAACGCCCGTCATCTAGCAGCGGCGGCCCACTACATGCCGAGCGTGACAGCCGTCATCGTCTCATGTCTCTCACATCGTGCGGTACTCCACGCGCAGGCATTACATTCAGCAGTGAGATGTTGGCGATCACGTCTGAACAACAACCCGGCTCTCGCCTCATCTTCCGATTCGTCTTCTATGCCAGTCCCATAACATGGTCGGCCTCTCCCAGTATTACGCCATTCCGTTCCGGATTCTCACGGGACTTCACGCCGGTATTCCTCAAAAGCTTCGCGCCATGCAGCTCTTTTGCGTCAGCAAATGCATCCTCCCCCTTACCAAGCATCCTCCCGTAATGACCGGCCCTTCCCACACCCTCAGAAAAACACCAGGTCCAAATGCCTCTTGTCGTCCGTGTACCTCTCCTTCAGCTCCTTGCGCGACAGCCACCTCGCAAGCGGCATCATCGTGTCCTTCATGTCCATCACCCCGCGCTTCTTCGAGTCAATGTGCGACGCGTCGACCACCACGCGCTGCACCTTGTCCAGGCACAGCGCGCCGTTGTCCACGAGCTCCATCAGCCGCGCCGGCGTGCCGACCGCGATGCCCGTCCTCGTGCCCTGGAGGAACTTGACCTGCTCCTCGACCTTCATGTGTTTTGCAAACTGTGACAGCCGTTAGTGATGACAAAACAAGGAGAGACCAAAACTGACCAGCTTCGCCACGGTGCTCTTCTTCGTCTGGAACCCCCTCACGGCCCTCACAATGTCCGCCGCCCTCAGCCCCGCGCCCGCGACGATGATGGTATGCGGCGTGCCCTTCTTCTCCGGCGCCGTGGGCAGCTTCTCCGGCTTCTCGGCGAACTTTTCCAGGAACGCCGCCAGCTTGTCCGTGGACCGGGGCTCCGTCCATGACGTGGTGTCCTTGATTGCGTTTGCTGCGTGTGTGTGTAAGCGTTGGTACATTCTCTACCTCTCCCCAGGTGAGAGGAACATGAAGTGAGTGAGATGCGACAGAGAGAAAAACTCACCTGATAGGGACAGGTCGGAAATCTCGACGGGGCTGAGGTCAGTCGCGAACCGCGCGAGCTTCTGCGCGGTGTAGTCCGCCAGCAGCTGGTTGTCCATGACGGCGAAGGACTCGTTGATGCCCAGCTCCTCGTTGAGCAGCGTCTCGTCGACGGTGTAGGCCGACTTCTTCTTCTTCTTCTTGCGCTCGCCGTCCTGGTCGGGGGCCGCCGCTCTCTTCTTGGAGTTGGACATGGTTTTGATTATTCGGCGAGGGTTACCTGGATCTTGCGGTTGGTTGAGCGGCGAGGTGACGCGGAAAATTTCAGGTCGATTAAGGATATCAAAATCTTGGTGAAGGTTGTTGAATGAGACTGAAGGTGTCGCCGCTGAGACGAAAAATTCAGATCCATGTCAGGGAAAAGTCAGTTTCGCACTGTGGGACCACGCATCCGGGGGGTTGGAGCGTGGGCCAGACCGCTGGACTTGGCCGCTACAAGGTGCACAGTGCGGCAGATAGGCAGGCTAAAGCGGCCGGTGACATGCCGTGGCAACTCGACTTCGTGGACTCGATTTCATGTTGGCGACCCCAAAACCAGGCAACGTTTCAGACTGAGGCTTTGGAAAATGACACTGAGTCCATTAAATATGTGGTTCTACAGATAACACAGAATGTGGAAACGGCCTGAATAACTTAACATGACTGGTCTACATAGACACAGCCAGCCGGCCGTCGTCTAAGCCAGTCAAATGAGACGTAGAAACACAGATATTCCGAACGTATGAGCAGCATGCCCGAGGAAATTTCGGCCTGCTCTTTTCATCTGAGGTTATAAACACATGGTCGTCATAGAAGCATTAGACATTTCATGGGTTACCGTTCACATTCTCTGCGTATAAGTAGCTGTACTATCAAGTATTCTTTACGTTTGCGACCAGCCTAAGGCTAAGAGAATTAATGGGAAGAAAAAAGCAACAAGAATGATTTGATGAGAGCCGATAAGAGGCAATGATAGCGATGAAGACAATGAAGAATACGACGGAGCCATGGTATATAAGCTCATATAGCACAATCAAAATGCGTGGTCTCTCCACTGCAACCAAGTTCACATACTAGACCTTCGTGCTCGCTCCAGTGTCTTCTAGCACTCGCAACGACAGCCTCAATTCTCACCAGACGAGTGCAGAATTGATAACACCGGGAGGTATCAGTACCTCCTCATCTGCCAACAGTACTAACCATGCAATGCAACCACCTCCAAAAAAGCCATGCATCACCACAAAATGCCCGCCGCCGCCGCCGCCGCCCATCCTCCGGCGCGAAATCCCTACCGGAACCGCTGGTCCCCACACCCAGGCCGCCGAACAGGCCGCATCCACCACCCCCCCCTTTCCACCTGGTGCAGCATGCCTCCGACCGCCTCGGCGGCCCCCACAAAATTTTCACGCGCGCTGGGCTGCTGGCGCTCCCTTATCCCCCCACTCCGACGACTCAGATAAGAGATTTTTTTGCCCAGCGCCGTCTCGTCGTCCGCCGGCCTACCTTCGTTGCGTCCCTCAAACCAAACCATTTTTCCTTACCCAAATTTCCGGGGCGGCATTCGCGTTTCTATACTCCACCAAGTCGGCCGAACCGTCCTCTCGCAGACCCAATTCATCTCTCAACCGATTGAATCACCCGCGCGGCCGGTTAAGACATCACAATGGCCTCCGCCGAGCTCTCCAAGAAGCGCAAGCGCGCCGACGACGACGCCGCCGCCGCGAAGAAGTCCAAGTCCGACAAGAAGGAGAAGAAGGAGAAGAAGGAAAAGAAGGCCAAGGCTGTTTCCACCGAAGACGAGACCGCCCCCGCGACCGACGAGTTCATCGCGCTCGAGGAGTCCAAGAAGGACAAGAAGGAGCGCAAGCGCAAGGAGAAGGAGGCCCGCAAGGCCGCCGCCGCTGCCGAGGAGCAAGAGGAGGCGGCAGACGTCTCGGCCATGGACGTCGACCCGCCCGCCGACGGCGAGAAGAAGAAGAAGAAGGACAAGAAGAGCAAAAAGGCCAAGACGGAGGAGGCGGAGGAGGCTGCTGCTCCCGCGGAAGAGGAGGTGAAGGAGGAGAAGAAGAGCAAGAAGGAGAAGAAGGACAAGAAGAAGGAGGCCAAGGCCAAGGAGGAGGCCAAGCCTGAGACCAACGGCGAGGAAAAGTCCAAGAAGAAGGACAAGAAGAGCAAAAAGACCAAGGAGGAGCCAGCCGCCCCGGCACCGGCGCCGGCTGCCGAGGAGCAGGAGGAAGAGCCCGCTGAGGGCGGCAAGAGGGAGAAGTACATCGTCTTCGTCGGTGAGTCTCTTCTTTCTAAGACAACTGTGACCACTTCCCAAATACTAACCACACCGTCCCCAGGAAACCTGCCCTACACCGCGAACAAGGAATCTATCCGCGCGCACTTCTCCGCCTACAACCCCTCCGCCGTCCGCTGCCTCAACAAGGACAACAACCCCAACGTCTGCCGCGGCATCGCCTTCCTCGAGTTCTCCAACGGCTCCAACATGCGCACCTGCCTCGACAAGATGCACCACACCGAGTTCGACGACGGGCTGTCGCCCGCGCGCAGGATCAACCTCGAGCTTTCGTATGTACTCCCGTCTCCCCTCTCTGTCTCTGCCTCAACGGAACCCGTATGCTAACCATGACTCCTCTCGCACAGCGCCGGCGGTGGCGGCAAGAGCAAGTTCCGACGCGAAAAGATCAAGTCCCGCAACGTGCAGCTCGACGAGAACCGCGTGAAGCGCATGCAGAAGGAGGAGGAGTACAAGAAGCAGAGGGTGTCGGAGGGTGGTAGCAACACCCAGCAGGATAGCATCCACCCGAGCCGTCTCGCCTTGATGCACCAGTAATTAGTTGGGTGTTTTCCGCAAAATGTATGATTCATAATTGGCAGCAGGTGTCTGGGCATAGACAGAGGGAGAGAGCTCTTGTATACACTCTTGACAGCTTCAGGCAGGATCAAGATTAGGATTCAGAAAAGTTTATTTTGTTTCAATGGCACGCAGGGCAATTCATACACTTTGGTCTCTAAGCCCTTTTTGTTTTGTTGCAATAGCTGCAGGTTCCAGTCTAGATACCAAAGGGCACTTGCAATGACAATCAATTCTCAAGGCGAAGCTCGTATCCCGTCCCGACCCCAATATCTAGTTCCTCCATCATGAAAAAAGAAGTGTGTGTGTTTGTGACTGTGTGTGCTATCTACAGAAAAGCTTGGGATATCCTTTGTGTGATGAGATGCAAAGCTTGCCTGCTACCAACGAACCCCCTCCCTGACATTTGCAGCAACTCTCTTTGATCTTTTCCGATGAGAAGGAGGGAAAAAAGAGCGACAACAAAAAACCACCACCATTCCTCACACCGCCACACCTATCTGAAAGATACTCTCATGTCCAGCACACACATGCGCGGGCTGAGCAAGTGTGTAATAATCGGGGGTCGTTACCGTCATCGCAGGCTATGCTTAGCTCGGCCGTCATGTGGGGTGCTTCCGAAAAGTATTGGTTGTTTCCTCCAAGATAAGCGCAAGACGCGGGTCGAGCAACATGGTTGAGCCCTGACGGTCAGGTAGTGAAGATCGGTTCATGTAATCCACCCCGATACGCCGTTTCCAATGTTAAACCCGCAACGCTCAAGTTCAATTGACGTGTTCACAAAATCGTGCACTTGGACTTCTTCTTCTGCTGAGGAACAGGCCTGGGGTTGAGGACAGCTCTGGGAGGAATTAGCAGGTTGGTGGTGGTAGGCTGTAGTTATTGAGACATACCGGATAGCCTCGTCGAAAACACTCTTGAGATTTCTCTGCGTCAGGGCAGAGCACTCCAGGTACTTGTGTGCCTTGATTTCCTTGGCGCAGATCAGAGCTTGATCGTACGACACGGGCTCCATGCGCTTCTGGCGGAGAGACTCGAGGGTGTTGGGGTCTTCTCTCAGATCCAGCTTGGTGCCGACGAGGATGATGGGGATGTTGGGCGCGTGGTGGTCGATCTCGGGGTACCACTGCGCATGATTAGTGCTGATCTCCACGCGGTGAGGCTGCAGGATGTCATACCTTGGCCTTGACGTTGTCAAATGATGGCGGGCTGACGATGGAGAAGCAGATGAGGAAAACGTCGGTCTGGGGGTAGGAGAGCGGGCGCAGTCTGTCGTAATCCTCCTGACCGGCAGTATCCCACAGTCCCAGGCTAATTGGCTTTCCATCGACCATGACACTCGCAGAGTAGTTGTCGAAGCTGTTCCGGGTGTTAGATTGAGTCTTGCCGTCGATCGAGGAGGCGAGGCTTACACAGTGGGGATGTACTCGCCGGGGAAGGCGTTCGTTGTGTAGGAAATGAGCAAACATGTCTTTTCGCATCGTTAGCTGGCAGTCGGGAGATGCGATGCTGGTCGAGACTCACCTTTCCGACGGCACCGTCACCCGTCACCACACACTGAGATGATCATTAGCCTTTTGCTGCCACCGGGCGCTGTCAAGATGGCGATCGCGACGCACCTTCAGCGACTGAACTCCTGGCTGAGCCATTTCTGTGATATTTTGAAGAATGCGTGATTCGATTCCACGACAGTGTCTAGCGCGAATAGAGTTCGCGGGTTAGGAAGGGCGGCGTCGAATTGGGAACCGATCCGAAAGGGGAGACGGCGAGATCAAGTGTGACGCAAGGTTGCTGAGTTGGAGGGACAAGGGAAAATGGCTGGATGTTTCTCGGCAGCAGCCCTCGGACCTTGGTGCTAGGAGCTCGCAATTATTGGTGTGAGGTATAGGATGGTCTGGTATAGTAAGGTGCGGGATGGCACGATGTGGGCGGCGACGAACGTTGTGTCGAACAAACGGAGCGGAATGCGTTGCAGGTGGTAGGGTGTCGATTGAGCGAGTCTCGAGCGGTCGGTCAGCGACAGGAAACGATGGCTCTGTGGGCGGTCGGTGGAATGGTGTGTGATGTCGAGGTGTGTGGTAGAGTAAGGTAAGATGAGGTAGGCAGAGCAAGGAGAGAGGCAAGATGCAGAGCAGAGCAGAGCAGACACAGACTGCGCGGCAGCAGCTTCAGCAAAAGACAGTTGCGGAGTCTAAGCTCTGGTGGGTTCCCTGGGCTGCATAAAAAGTCGAGGTCAGAAATGTTTTGACACAGCGGAAGGAATTAGTGCCGCAGGAGGTGAAGCTGGAAGGGTGATAACGGTACCCTGTATATCTAACCTTCTTCTCAGGCAAAGAAAGTGGGGATGGGGGCAATTGGGAAACCTGAGGGAAGGGAAGTGGAGGGGGTCGGGGTGGGAAGCGGTTTAGGTAGAGTCGCAGCGCGGTAGGGTCGTCGTATGGTCCAGTCTGGTCTGGTCTGGTCCCCGTCTGCTTTGGGTGCTGACCTGGTGCGCGGGTGGTGCGGTGCTGTGCTGGGTGTTGGTGGTGCTGGTTGGTGCTGATGCTTGGTGTTTGGCGCTGGTGGTGGCACTCGCTGCACAGTACCTGCTGCTGCTGTCTGAAGTAGTGGCCAGGGCAGGCAGGCACAACCAGGCAGTCGATTGGGAGTGGGAGGAGGAGCGGACGGGCAGGAAGGGGACAGGCAGGCAGGTAGGCCAGGGGGGGAGGAGAGGCGAAGGTCACGAAGGATAATGGCTGGAAGAGAGGGAGAGGCAGAGAGGAGGGGGGGATAGCTTACCGTTTGGCAAGAGGGAGAGAATGACTCTGTTATCGTGCGCAAGTCAGTTGGATGTTGGAGTTTGGCCGTTGTTGGAAAAAAAGGACGACGGGCGAGATGGATAGGTAGATGTCGAGGAGACAAAGGCGACGAAGCAGAAACAAAAGGCGAGAACAGACGCTTCGAGTGTGGAGGGGGAGGGATGGGAGGGTGCTGCAGCAGTTGGTGGTGGTGGTGGTAGTGGAAGTGGTGGTGGTTGGAGACGGCGACAGCGAGCAGACGGACGGCGGTACAGCCAGATGCAGTGTGGACCAGGTACAGAGGGTAAGGGGAGCACAGCGGTAGGTACCCGGGACTGAAGGGAAACAGCCGTACAGACTGCTACCCAGGCAAAGTACGGATACACCCAGCAGAACTGCGTAGTACTTGCGGACCCAGGCAGGTTCGGGTTCAGGATGGCACGTACCGGTGTGCGGTCTGCGATGCGATGCGATGCGATGCGCTGCAGCGTGTGGTGCGGTGCGGGCAGCAAGGAGCTCCTGGCTGCAACAGTTTCGGCGTCAAGGCGCTTTATCCCAATGGGAAGACGAGAGGAGACGGTGGCGGCGAAACGATGATGGTGGTGGGCAGACAAACAGAAGCAGCAGAGCAGCAGACGGATTGCAGTGCAGTCTGGTAAGGCAACGCAAGCAAGGCAAGGCAAGATATTGTATGGCAAGGTATGGGGAAAAGGGGACCGGACGAATGATGCTGATGCAGATGCAGCCCGGCGGCAGAGGTAATTAGGTACTTTGGGACAGTGTACCGTACTTCGTAGTGGATGAGGGATGCAGCAGATGCGGATTGTGGTGCACAAGGCGAGACGAGGCGAGGCGAAGATGAGACCAGCGGCGCGCTGATGACTGTTGCTGCACGGCACTGGCCTTTGGGTAAGGCAAGGCAGGGCACGTAGGTAGCCACCACCCAAGGGACCTTATTACGCGGGCAGGTGAAGAACGGCGCTGGCACTGGACTGGTTGATTGATGATGATGCTTGGTTGCTTAGGTGCTCGAAACCACCTTACGCAGTAGTACTAAAGTATTGGTCGGGACTTGACTTGGTATGACTTGGGATTGGATGCTGTGCTGGACTGGAAAAGGAGAATTGTCTCGATTGGTGATTAAGATCCGGCAGGCGGGCACGGTGCCGGAGCCAGTGTGCCAGGAGCAGGACGGGAGGGTGTGGAAGTGGATTTCAGGATGGGAATTGAATCTTTACGTACATCACATCCCACACTACTGCTGCAACCTAAGTGGATGTCGATTCTGCTTCTGTGGCCCTGTGGATGCCGATAGTCTTAAGTGTGGATGATGTTGAAGACGTTGAGGCCTGGCTGGTGGTACGAGGACCGAAGCATGCGCCGACGTTCTGACAGCCTTGCTGAGCCTGCCAATTGCAAGGCATCTACGGATAAGGTATCTCACCTGTGGAAGACGAGAGGCTGGTTGTGGTCCATGTGAATCAAATCAAAACCGGTGGTTGGAAGTCGCGGTGGAGGCCGTTCCTTTCTTCCAGTCGGTTAGGAGAACCGTAAGGCATCTCGAGGCGCATCCAGGCACAGACGCCGATGCTGGCCACTCAAAGCCGACAATGATGCTGACGATGCTGCAAGGAACTAACTAACCTTACCTTACCTCGCTTTGGTTCGATAGCGTAGCCTCTTAGCGCCGGATATCAGAGACGGGCGACTGGAATTGGCACCACACTGGCGGAGAAAAAAAACAGCAACAAATCACGGCATGAAGCTGCATTCTTGCCGGTTCACTGGCTGCCAGTCTCAGGCTTCTTGCTGGGAAAAGTATTCCACAAAACATCCCGCTACTGCCGCTGCCACTGCCGCCCGTTCTGGGTCTGACTGCACTTGCAGTTGAGACTCGATCAAGATTTCGTCGCTTTGATTGGCTACAGTTCAACGACAGCCATCTTGGAATGGACAAATGACGATATCAAGTCTGACGGCGCGCGATTCGGGGATACTCAGCAACGAACCATGGAACAATATTGACGTTGAGATTGGTGCCCGGCGTCTGTGTGGCCTACGGCAATCTACCACGACGGCTTCCACTTCTCGAAAGCTGTCCGATGATGGCCGCCCAAGAGAACTCTGCTGTTCATCAGACCATTGTGTTCAAGGTTAGCCTCTCGCAATGTGTTTCGCGCCAACCAGCTGTCATGAGATTTACAGGCCATGTGCGATGATGCAAGCCGACAGTGACACTGACAGACGCGATCCAGGAACGCAACGGCCTGAATGGGTGGCAGTCCACGTACGGCGGCAGCAAGGTGGTGTAAGGCAACACCAAGCAGCAGGAGGCAAGTGCTGGTTGCAACATCCAGCATTCTGACTGCGAGCTGCCACTAACTGGACTGGTGGTCGCCGTCACTCGTCGGCCACGAGATCGGATGTGTGTTCCATGCGCACTGGTGAATGAGAGCCTCGATACTTGATCCCTGAAGGCCCCCCATCAATCAATCTTCACTCCTCCCGTTTGTCTGCCACTCTGCCAATGGCCGGTTTCTCACTTTAATCGGGGCGGACCTCCGTTTCTGGGAGGCATGGGAGGGGGTTCTTTCCCTTCGCAGTGCTCTTGCTGGACATCCACGGCAGGGAGGCCAGCACCAGATAAGCGGGTCTGTGGCCCAAAGGGGCATGGCTCCGGCCCGTCCATCCAACTGGGAGACTTTGCGAGACTTGCGAGGGGTTGGTCGTGGTAACTGCCAGTCGCGCCAACCGCACCAGAAACATGTTAGCACCTGCCGTGTGCTGCCTCCGGCTCGACGTCGCTTCAATGTTTCGACGACTCGTCGCCTCTGCTCTCCTCCTCTCTGCTCCTCTCCCAAGCCTCCTTTGTTTCTTGTCCGTCTCCATCGCTGTCTCCAGTCCACCACGGTCCATGGCCATCACCACTACCATTACTACCACCATTAGGACGGCCAACGAAAAGATGTGCCGTGTCTCCAGCCCTTCTTTGCTGCTGGTTTGGGGGGCTTCTACCAAGAGGGTGAGGAGGAGGCGACGAACCAAAAAAAAAACCCCCCAGACCAACAACAAGAGGTCCGTCCCCCTCGCCGCCCGCGCCAGACTCTCTTTGAGTGAGTTCAAGCGCCACTTGACGCATCTCTTGTTACAATCTGCAGTCTCTGATGGAACACCCGAGGAACGTTTTGAAGCTCCTTCTTTCCGCCTTCCAGCCCGTGTCCACCATGCCTGCTTTCAAGGGGTGCCCAGTCACTGGCCACACCATACCTTACCACAACCACTTACACACCCGCCCATCTTCATATTTCACCTTTGCACGCGAAAGACGAGGCTCCGCAGCAGTGAGATTGACGAGCCCAAGGCGGAAGGACCGCTGGTCTGATTTGCTGGGAATTGCAACGGTCCATGGCTCTATTGATTCCAACCGCCGACCAGCCCACCTACCCGACCGGCCATGCCTCGTCGTTCGTCCGCCAGGCACGGATATTGAGTCGGCTCCATCCATCATCCTAGTCGCAATCCCCCTTCGCGCCACCTCTTCGCCGTCCACTCCAGTCATTCGCTGTGGGGGCCCTGTCCGCCGCTGTTCCGGCCGTCCACACCAGCCGCCTTCGGAGTCCATCCGGCTTCCATCAAGCACACCTTGTTGCTGACTTTCTCTGATCCCGCCAACCCGTCCTATGTCTTCCTTGCCCAGCAACTCCTGTCAAGTTGGAAGAAACAATCGTCAGATCATCCGTTTGCTTGGCGGCTACATTCCCGGCCATCACGACGTTTCCCCGGCTCTCGAGAGCACCGCCCTTGGGGCCTGCTCAGGGCTGTCATGGAACGTCAAGAACCAGGGCATGTGTTTCCTCGAAACATTCAGAGGTCTCATCCGTACCTCGTCTTCGAACCGACCCAACTTGTTGCGTGCCGCACAGATCACTTTCTCACATGTAACCGCACCTGTTTCCTCATGCGCCTGATTACGCACTACAGCAACACGGACGTCGTCACATCGCCGTGGCTTGCATGCGAAATGCACAGCATCGTCGGCCTTACAGTCAGTTCGTTATCTGCAACGATTATCGAGATGAGCTTCGCAATGCTGCATTCGCCAATGCAACCTGGCGGTGGGCATCCGGTTTGAGAATCGGAAAACGACTGGCATTTCTTCCAAACGGGTTCTAGTGGCCTTCTATGGATGCAAGGTGGTTGCATTACACTTTGCGAGCTAGACGAGCTGTCTTGCTTTACTTTTTCTCAGCTTCTTTGCTCAGCGAGCTTCACATACTGCGCCGCAACTTCCTTTACTACCTCCTCAGCAGTTGCAAACCTGCGTCCGAGTAGCTTCTCACCGTCGGAGGCATCCGTCGGAATGCTCACAGTTGGCTGCACACCGCTGTCACTGAGAATGCCTTTTTCAAACGCCTGGGGGAATGTTTTCTTCGCGATTTCCCTTGCCTCTTCGAAATCGAGATGTTGAGAGAGGATGACAGACTGGCCGCCCGAAACAGACGGGGACAACGCAATGACATGTGCGTCCGCTAGATCACCAACCGAGATGTAACCCGTGTTGATAGGGTAGTCGCGCTCGCCGCCCACTAAGAAGTAAAGCAAGGCATTGTTGGAGCCTGACAGAATAGCTTCTGTCGATGTGGCAAGTTCCTCGTGGCCCAAGACCCAGCCGGGCATAATCGATATGAGGTCAAACGGCGGACGGTGCTCCTTCACCCAATTCTCAGAGGCTTCGAGGGCGGCAGTCTTGCTGGCGCTGTACGGGTCCTCGTACGGAGGAATGGGCCATGGAAGTCGGGAATGTCCGGTGAAAGCTGGTCGATCCAAACCCTCGCCCCGGAAGCAGGACCTTGGCATGATGGCCACAATGGAGCTTGTCACAACGATCCGCTTTACTGCGTTGTTGGCTTGCGATAATGCGCTCTGAAGCATGCCCAGGACGCCTTGCACAGCAGGTTCGACGTAGATCTCGTCGTCTCTTCCCAGGCCGCCGTCAGGTTGGAACTTGACTACGGGAGACGCACAATGGATGATGTATTCGGCGCCCTTGACTGCCTCATCGAAGGCGCCCACCGTAGTGAAGTCCGGGACGACAGCCCATTGTAGCTGTGAGTCTGACGGTTCGAGGTCACGCAGACTTGGCGCTGCTAATATCTTCTTGATGCCTGACTGGGAACGAACGGCACATCGAACGCGATATCCAGCTCTCAAGGCTGACAGAAGTGTTCTGAAGCCCACAAAGCCGGTGGCACCGGTCAAAAGTACGAGGTCGCCTGACATTGTGTAGAAAGAGGACGCAGAACAAGATATATTTAATACGTAGGTCCGGTAAGTTTCTGGCTATATGCGTACATATATGCGGAAAACGCCTCAAACTAATAGTCAGATATATCTTCGGGTTACTGCTAAGAAAACTAAGTGAGATGTGACATCTGGGCATCT
Source organism: Colletotrichum sp. SAR 10_99 (assembly GCA_028654355.1). NCBI lineage: Eukaryota > Fungi > Ascomycota > Sordariomycetes > Glomerellales > Glomerellaceae > Colletotrichum > Colletotrichum sp. SAR 10_99. Next base: position 18,010 of record JAQIUT010000084.1, read on the forward strand.
GTCATTCACTGCATTGGCCCAAGAGCGGACGTAACGTAAATACGGCAAACATGAAGACAACGTTATGGTATCAGTCTACATGATTCCTCATCTTCACACAGAAGTCCATTTTACTCCAGCTGGATTTGCCTGGAGGAGAAGTCGTCGTATTTGTAAGACACTGGCTTCATTGGCTAGTAAGGGCCCGACCTGCAGCCGAAAATTTACGGGCTCCTACACTGTTGATGCAACATGCCAAAGTCCGGGTTCGACTGCGTAAGGACAGACGGCTTTACTGCTAAGTCCGAGATTGAAGACCATATCTTGATTTTGTAAGCGAGGGTGCTTGGTGTAAGCACTTATGATGGGATTAAGGACCGACCCGTGCTGGATGGCATAGAGGTTGGGGGCGATTTGCACCAAGGTTTCGGGAGTTTAATCTTGACTGAAAAGATCTTCCTAGCAGGGCTGAGTGTTCTTTTTTTGGAGTTTGGCGCACTCAATGTGTTCACAATGCTGCTTTTCTCGAGAACGAGAACGAGATGTTGGGAGTGAAAGACGAGGTGGTGTGGTGTGGTATGATAAAGGCTGCGAGGTAATCAGTCTTAAGCTTAGTTGAGGCCTTATCCCGCTAGAGTTTGACAGGTCGGCGGTTGAAGTTGCAAGGTCTGTGGCGACCTCGGGCTGGAGGTGCGACGATACGATGCCGAATCGATATCATCGGGATGTCTCTCCTCAATGAACCACATATCGTCCTCGGAATCATCTGCCCAGCTTAGCTCCGTCGTCAACACCTCAACGACTCAAGAATCGCCCCTCGTTTTCGGGTTCCAGAAGCTATACCGCCGAAGAAGAAAACAAGAAGCCGCACGTTATTCCAGAAGCACAACCCTTGCGCCCGATTGACTTTCTGCTGCACGAACTTCAGTCAACCCTTAGTAATGCATAGAGTTCTCGGCGCGCCGGACAATAGAAGCCCGGCCGGAAGAGATCCATGTTGATGGAGGTGAGGCGTGCCGGTGGGTGGGGCCGAGAGAAAACATGGCCAGTGCGCACCCTGCTTGTTTGACGACATCCCGTCGAAGCTGGGCGCGTCGATTCAGTCGCGTCTGTGTCTGGCCGCGGGGGAAGTGAGTGAACTACCCGTATTGCAATCCGCACTCCGACGACCGACACAACTCCACCGGCACCCCGACTCCGTATCGCGGCCGTGATGCCACGGATTGAATCAGTTATTCAGCTCTAGGCCTCACACACGCCACCCTCCTACAAAGCTAAACCGACGACGAAAGCGAGGGTGTAGCACCCCGTCGCAACACACACACCGCGACAATGTCGTTCAACACACCCACCACCGGCCGCGACGGCGCCTCCTTCCTCTCCGACGACGACGACCCCCTCTTCTCCTCCGCGATCATGGACACGCACACAGGCCGTCTCAACGCCGCAGCCCGCACCCCGACCGCCCGCGGCCGCGCCTTCAGCCTCGACCCGCCCTCCAGCCGCGCATCCCTCCAGACGCCCTCGAACCCGCCCCCGCTGCGCTCCTCGCTGCGCAGCTCGGCGTACCGCGGCGTCCCCGGCACGCCGGGCCTCTCGGCCTCGGGGCGGCGGAGTCTGGCGGCCACGCCGCACGCGCGGGCGGCGTACCGCACGATCGACCAGCGGCGCGCGGCGGCGCTCACGCCCGGCGGGAAGAAGCGAAGGGAAAGCATCCGCCCGAGGCGGGAGAGCATGTTTGATGTGCTGAGGGGTCTTAGTAGGGTGGCGAAGCACGACACGCAGGCGATCGCGTCGAGTTCGTCGCCGAGCGAGAACGGGGCGACGGGGCGCGCGACGAGTTTGCCGATTCGGAACCGGAGCTTTGCGTATGATGAGGATGATGATGAGGATGACGAGCTGCCGATTGATCGGCCGCGGCTGTCGTTGCCGCTGGATGTGGACGAGGATGACGATGAGGATTTGGTGCCGCCGCGGCTGAGCGATGTGAATGACGAGAATGCGACGATCGAGTTCTCGCGGAGGGCGTACACGGAGCAGAATAGCCGGCTGTCGATGGGTGATGTGAGGGAGTACCGGGACTATGGGGATTTGGACGATGACGATGATGGGGGTGGGTTTGATCCGGGCTTTGTTGATTTTGACGAGGATGGAAGGGAGAGGGAGCGGAGTCTTGAGAGGTGAGAGCCCAACGATTATTCTCAGAGGGAGAAGACGGTTGTGCTGACGATTATGTTTAGGATTGAGGAGGACGCGACGAGGCGGGAGACGCTGATCCCGGCGCGGGAGAGCGACTTCGGGTTCCAGGTGCCCGTGGACGCGGACGCGGACCAGACGACTTTCATGATGGCCGTCGAGGGGCAGAGCTCGCCGGCGCGGCCGCTGCCCGAGATCACGGACGAGCAGCCGTCCATTAACATCGGACCGCTGCCCGGCGACCAGCCGCCGCCTGCGTTCGGGGACTTTGAGGACTACGGGCCGGCGTACGATCTGCGCAGCTCGAGCCCGGAGGATTACGGACCGCCGGCGCCGGAGGAGGACGGGATGGATCTCACTGGCGTGGACGCCGATGCGACGGAGGAGGAGGGCGGCGAGGCGAGTGTGCATCTCGAGCAGAGGCGGAAGCAGCTGTCGAAGAACGGGCTCAAGCTGTCCAGGTATGGCGTGGAGTACCCCTCGCTACCGCCTGCGGTGGTGAAGAGGTTGGCGGGGACGTTTGCCAAGTCGAGCGGTATCACGAAGACGAAGATCAGCCCGGAGGCGCTGGCGGAGATTCAGCGGGCGTCGGACTGGTTCTTTGAGCAGCTTGGGGACGACCTCTCTGCGTACGCGAAGCACGCGAAGAGGAAGACCATCGACGAGAGTGATATGCTTACACTCATGCGAAGGTATGTTGCCCCTTAGGAGAAACATGGTGGCCCCCTTTTGGGCATCTACTTTTTTTCTTCTTCACAGATTGTACATGTGTGGTGCTGATATTTTACATTTACAGACAACGCCAGACCAACTCGACAACTACGCCCTTCTCCCTGGCACAGAGACACCTGCCCCGGGAGCTGTTGCAGGAGTTGAGAATGCCCAAGCCGTTACCGCCCGCTGAGCCTAGGAAGAAGCGGCGCTCCACAAAGGGTGGCGGCGAGGATGGGAGCTGAGACTGATTGAGTCTAATCTTACCAGTGCTTGTTCATGCGAACCCGGCGGGAGATGTCGGACGCAGGCTTCTTGACGACCATCCACAACATGATGGACGTCGCAAACGCGAGGCCATACCTATGATTAATGTCAGCATATACCTATGGGAATCAGGAACGGAAAGGGGAGAAATACCATGTAAATATGTACTGGGCGTGATTGTTCCGCAGGTTCACTTCTGCGGCTCTGCCGATGGGAATGCCCCTGGACTTGAGGTCGACGATACGGAAGAACTCGTGCTCTGCGCGAGCGTAAGCATGCTGTACAAAAGAACGAAACAACGAAACATACCCATTGTAGCCTCAATCCATACCGGTTGGCTGCCCGTGAGCTCCGCCATCTGGTGAACGTCGGGGAAGAAAAACTCCCACCTATCCGGCCTGTTCTCGGGCGTGAACATGTTCTTCTTCCACGGCTCCCGCAGCAGGCCCTCAACGGTGACTTCCCCCTGGGGCAGCCCGTACGGCCGCTTGCCCTGCTCCGCCATGGCCTTGCTGATCCACCCGCGGTTCACCAGCACCGTCGTGCCGTCGCCGTCGCGCTCGAGCGGCGTGACGACCATGTAGCCCTGCTCGCCTTCCCACATGCGCGGGCCGATGAGCATCTCCTTGTCGTGGCGGAAGCGGCCGGTGGCGTAGACGCGACGGTAGTCGAACTCGCTGACGGCGTCCGGGTCGATGCGCGGCGGGAGGGGCAGCGGGTCGCGGACGAGGCGGTCCTCGTACTTTGCGATCAGCTTCGTCTTCCAGTCCAGGCGCTGGACCTGCCATGTGCCGAGGACGAAGGCCGTCACGGGGATGAGGGCGAGGATGATGAGGCCCGGCCCGTGGCGCCGGCCGGTGCGGACGAGGTCGGGGGGGTTATCTACTATCGAGTGGAAGTCGGGGCCCGGTTGGACGTCGGCGCGGCGGGGGGTTGTGTGGAATGAGCGGCGGGAGGAGGGTGCTGGTGGAGGTGGTGGTGTTTGGCGTGATGATGCGCGGAGGGCGATTGACTTTAGGCAGAGGTTTGTCGTGGGCATTGGCGCCCGGAGGAGGGCTCGTGGTATTGGTGGCGGCATTGTGACTATTGTTGGCGGGAGGACGACCGCTGTATTGGCCAAAAGTGAAGCTTTCCTCGAAGATAAGGTCAGGACGGTTTGGATTTTTGGGGTCTCGATGTGCCCCCCTGTAAGGTACAGTACCTCAAGCTGCCCCAAGAGGAGCTGCAGCGCGGGAGGTTCGGTGGCGTGGCGTTGGGTGTGGGGTTCCCTTGGGGTGGTGTGTGTGGTGTAGGCCTTGCCGGATTGGTGCTGTCTCGGACGGAAAGCGGAAAGGGAGGACGCACCGGACGACACCTTGTCCCTTGTCATCATTGCATGTGCATTTTTGATATCTCGTCTGCGGGATCAGATTCACTGTTGAAGTGTTTGACTCAAACTGACAGACGAAAGCTTGCGGTGAACTGTGAAGCTTCAACGGATCATTGCGGCCCTAGAAGCGTTTGCAGAAGCTCTATTTAAGGCAGCAGAGAGCTGTTCATACCTCAAGCTTCAGATTCTCCAATCTTCTACGCCCAAAGCATTGCGCCAACAGCTTCGGTATCGCCATGTTCTTCACAGGAAGCTTGCAAGAGGGCATCGCCTCTGCGCTTCAGCAGAGCAAATGCGTCTTTTGCTTCGTGACAGGTTAGCTCATTTACGCCGACGACGCATCGACCGCTCACTCACATGCCCACAGATGAGCAGGAAGAGAGCCAGCGCTGGGAGACCGAGTATCTCACCGAGGACTCTGTAAGTCTCTCATCTCAACCCATTTCAGCCATGATCTCACACATACCAGGTCGCTACTCTGCTCCAAGATGAAGCCGTCGCCCTGCGTCTGAAGCAGGGTTCAGAGGAGGCAGGCTTCCTGGCCGCCATCTTCCCCCTCCCCAATACGCCTACCGTAGTGGTCATCAAGAACGGCGACCTGAAGGAGTACATCGTCGCAGGCACCACCAAAGACGAATTTGTTCGACGTCTGACGACTGCGTTCCGCGGCGCTCAGGGCCAGCCCGCTGCAGCACAACCTGCTCAGCCGGCTCCCGCCCCGGCGCCGGCAGCTCAGCCGGCTGACGACCTGTACGACGAGGAGCCCTTCTCTGCCCCTCAAAGCGCCACCCAGAGTCAAGCCCAGACTACTGAACCCCAGACCCAGGCCACTCAACCCACCCCAGCAGCAAACGCCCAGACAGACCGCGAGCGCGAAAACGCCCGCGCCCTGCAAGCCGTCCTCGCCGAGCGCGCCGTCCGTCTCGAGGCAGAGCGCGCCGAGAACGAGCGCAAGGCCAAGGAAGCCCGCGCCGCAAGGGCAGAGGCCGACAACTCCAAGCAGGCGGCGGACACCCGCAATCACAAGGAGGCCCTCAAGAAGGCGCGCCAGGAGGCGGCCGAGGAAAAGGCGCGGATCCTCAAGAAGATCGAGGACGACCGTGCCGAGCGCCGGGCCAAGGCCGCACAGCGGGCCGCGCTGCGGGAGAAGGAGGCCGAGCCGAAGCTTGGGGACGTCGCTGCGGCGCTGACGAGGTCTGAGTCGAGCTCCCTGGCGCCGGGGAAGTCTGCCTCGAGCGGTATGACTGCCCTGCAGGTGAGACTTCTGGACGGGTCAACGATCCGCAACCGGTTCTCGAGCGGGAAGAAGATGGCCGAGGTGAGGAAATGGGTGGACGAGGCGCGGACGGATGGGAGCAAGGAGCCTTACCGGTTCAAGGTGGTGCTTGCGCCGCTGCCTAGCCGGAAGATTGACGACACGGAGGAGGGCAAGAGTCTTGCGGACTTGGGGCTCTCGCCTTCGTCTACTCTGGTTCTGGCGCCTGTTGGGGCGCATGTTAGTGCGTATGAGGGCGAGGGCTTGGGAGGCATGCTGATCACGTTCTTGATGATGCCGCTTTCATTGCTGCAGTGGCTCTGGGGACTGATTACTGGTGTGTTTTCTGGTCTCGGCAGGAGGAACGAGGAGGGGGCGGCGGAGCCGGTCACGGTTAGGGAGCAGCGCAAGGGCAGGTTCTCGCAGTTTGAGAATGCGGATGATCGGAGGGGGGACCAACAGTTTTACAACGGCAACTCGGTAAGTGCAAATTTCCACCGTTGGAATGAGGCGGATGCTAATCCTTGCAGACCAACTTTGAGCCACGACCCGACGAGAAGAAGGACGAGTGAGAGGGCGAGGTCACGACAAGCAACAACTTAGATGAGGTTAAAACACAGGTTGGCGAGTGGGAATTTCCATCTATTGTACACCTAGGAGATGTAATATACTTTCGAGAAAGCCCCTCATTCTGAAAATGCTTCCGCCAATGCAAAATGCCCGTGATGAATCAACCCCAATGGAGCAAGCCCTGAGCCCATACGCTCCTTCGTTGATATTTTGGTTCCCATTTCCGTTGTGTTACATTAAGTACATAAAAACATCCGACGTTAACTCGGCATCACCCAAGTCGCCCCAACGCAGCGGACTGCGAATCAGCACCTCAGGAAAAGAAGCTTAGTATTGGCTGGCGGCAGCCTGGCAAGCCTTGAGCTGCTCGAGGTACCAGTTGCAGATCTGCATGTTGCCGTTCTGCTCGTCCATGCACTTTGTGAACTGCTGGGTGGCGCCGGCGCAGTTGTTGCCCCATTGGGAGGTCGTCTGGGACTCGGCAACGGGGGAGGCGGACTGGGCCTGGGCGGGAGCCTCGGAGGAGCCGCCGGAGAAGAGGCCGCCGATGGCGTGGCCAACGGAGGAACCGATGGCGACACCGCTGGAGGGGTTGTTAGCATTCTGTCATGGTCTGTATGGCTTCGGGGCGGGGTGAGGTTCCGGTTTCGAGGTTTGGGAGGAGGATTTCGAGGGACGGGACGGGACGTACGCAGCGGTGCTAGCCATCTGGCCAAAGAGACCGGGGCCCTGAGAAGGGGCGGCGGCGGCCGGGGGAGCGGCGGGGGGAGCGGCGTGTTGAGGGGGAGCGGCCATCGTGGTGGCAGGGCGAGCTTGGGTAGGAGCGGGCTTGGAGGCCGGGGCGGTAGGGCGCGAGGGGGCGCGGCCGACGGAGCGTTGACGAGGCATCTTGGATATGTGTGTGGTGTTGGTATGTGTGGTAGAAACGGGTGAGGTTCGTTTACGGCGGGCGACGGTTGTTGATGTCTTGGGGATATGTAGTTTTTGGCGTGGATTGGGAGGGAAGTCGGCAGAAGTTATGCGCCGGAAGGGTATGCGAAAGGTGGTTTGGAGCTCGGCTTTTTTTCTGGGCTTTCGGCCGGGGGTGGCGAGGTGTGGCCAATCAGCAGAGGGCGAATTGGGTCGTGGTCCAGAGCGTGGAGAAGGGTCTTTTGTTCTTGTGATTGGTGGGTATGCTTCAGAGGGACATATCGTTAAAAAGGGGTACATTGAGATGCGGTTCTGTCTTTGGCCATTTCATTAAGTGATTCCGTGTCTATCTGAGGGTATAAACTTTTAATATCGATGCGTGAATGATTCCTTCCCCCCTTTGCAATGTGCTGATTCCCTCTGCCTGAAGCCGAGACTAAAGCTCGTATGTCCGTGTTGCGGCCGCCTGCTTGCCACCTGTTTAGCCGTAGGATCCGGAGAGCAGTCTCACACGCAGGCACCGCTCGTGACCCTGAGTCACATTCTGGATCCAGTCCGATCGAGTGCAATTCCTTTGCAGCAAATTTCGCCAAACAATCCTAAAGCTGCTCTCAAGACTTGTTCTTCTTGCCGGAGCTCTTTCTCCTCGAGTTCCTCTGCTTCTTCTCTGGGCCGGAGGAGCTGGCTGACGGCGAGTCTGGCGCCGGTCTCTTCGTCTTCTGCATGGAGTTGAGAAGCGCCTTAGCACGCTCCTCAGCCAGCTTCTCCTCTAGCTTCTTCTTCAGAACCTTGTCGTCGCCCTGGTATAGTCAGTACGACTCGCCGAGCACATGTGATGAAAACAACTCACCAGATCCGCCTTGAGGATTCTCGTCGCCGCTTCCGTGTTGACAGTCATAGTCCGCTGGGCGGGGTTCTGTGCTTCCTCGACCTGCTTGATCTTGCCAAAATACTGCTGCACGCGCTTCAATTCCGTCATGACATTGTGATCCTTGGCGTCGACGCCTTGAAGGCGGAGGGAAGCTGTGAGGTGGTTAGTTGATGGCCTGGGAGAAACGAGGGGCGTACTGACAGAAGAGGAGGGACTCGATGGCGTAGGCGGTAAGGGCGAACATTTTCGCTTTGTCGAGAAGGGGCAGCTCGCTGGACATCTGAGGCAGGTCGGAGACCAGGGGCTTAAGAGCATCCTCGAGAGAGTCGATGTGAGTCTCGAGCTTGTCGAGCTCATTTGACATATCCTTCATTGCCATCTTGAAATTTTGTCGTGCCAGATTGAATGATGGCGGTATTCCTCTGATGAGTTAAAGGAAGCACCAAGAAAGAGTGAGCAGCGACGCGTTGATACGGAATGTCACCCTGATTGAGACCGCGATGAGATTGATGTTGAAAATTCAGAAATCCGGTTATGGAAGGATGATCATGCATCTAACGAGGCGCTGGGGTACCTGCAGGGCCAGTGGGTCGGGCCGGGAATCGACGGCTCCCACGTTGAGCGCCAAATTTTTGAGGTCAATGTCCCCGTCATTAGTCTTCGCCGCCTTCCAACTCCGATAACGACCCTCGGTCTTAAAGTAACGAATTGGCCGCCCCTCGCGCTCCGGGGCTCCTCGACATACACGACGAAATATCTCGGTGACACACGCAGGAACCACGCTCCCTTTTCACCTTGCAAATCCGACGTACATCGCGCAGCGCATGCGCCGAACTCACCAACCCGTCACCGTGGCAGTCACTTTGGCAAGCCTTCCGAGACCGCGGCTCTCCGCGCGGATACCCAAAGCACAGTCAATATGGAAAGCAGGTAGCACTTGCGCCGGCCGGGGAGCCAGATGCGTCTCGACAGATACCTCGAACAAACTAGGCCTCGGGAGACCAACCCATGGCATTGCCCCCGGGAAGGTGGCGCCCAACGAGATGATGGCGACGGTACCTGGTTCCTCGACACTGGGTGTGCCCGAAGCGACGAAGGAGAAGTTTAATAAAGTCTTGGGTCTACAACCAGAGCAGCACGAGAAGGAGCTCTACGCCATCTTCAAGGCGGATTCTCTGTCGAGGTTCTACGTGCCTGCCGTAATGATGGGGCACGACTCACCGCCGCCACCATCGTCGAGGATGGTACACATTTTGGGGGCAGACGAAAAAACCAAATTTATATCGCATGCGCTACACGGAGTTTACGACTCGGTCCAGACGCTCAATATGCCGAAGGACACGCGCTATATGAACGTCACTGGTAATGTGAGCAGAGATTCTAAATGGAAGGAAAAAGCACCCTGGAGTGATCGCAACCATGCGTTTGCAGAGCGTTCGGAATCTGTCGAGGACGACGGCCACATCAGCAATCTTATCGTGGGCGGACGACCTAGCCAGGTACTGGAGGTGTTGGGCAAGGTCCGGCACCGCGTGGACGACCGGACCGCCATCTGCTATATGTCAGACGGGCTTGGAGTTGCCGAGGCCGCGAATAACAAGTTCTTCAAAGACGAGGAAAAGAGACCCTCCATCGTGCTCGGCCATTTCAGCAGCCCAGTCGCATATAACAGGAATTCCAAGTCGGTGCGGGTCATGCATCCAGACTACGCCACATCACTCACGGGGGTGCGGCCGCTCGTGGAGAGAGAAGAACACCTCTCGGAAACGGCATGGCTCAGGACGCAGTCTATGCTGCAGAAGTTTGCGACGGCGGACCTGCTGAAGGCCCAGGGGATGCAGCTCGAAAACTGGATGAAGGTTAAGATCCCGGCGCTGATGTTCTCGGCCGTCGCGGAGCCGATTTGTGTGCTTCTGGATAGGCCGTACAAGGACCTGACTAGAAATCGCCATGCCAACATGTTGATGGACCAGCTTTTGGAAGAGATTGCGGATGTGGTGGCGATTATGCCGGAGGTGAAGCGGTCGCCGGAGCTGCAAAATATGCTGCGGAGGGGGTACATGAAGAAGATGATCATGAGCCAACTCTGGGGGAAGAAGGATGCACCAAGCAGAATGGCATTACAGATCCGGAGGGGCTCGCTTACGGATATCGACTATCTGAATGGATTCTTCATCCAGAGGGGTGAGATGGCGGGCCTAAAGCTGCCTGCGAACAAAATGGCCGTCAGTATGGTCAAGGCGAAGCATAAGACCGTCTGGAGAAAGACTCAGTCGTATGTTCATGTAGAGGAGACTTCAAGGCGGTAGATCAGGCATAAGCATTTGGACATTTTAATAGCGACATGATTTGTATGATTTTATTGGAAGCAGACGAGACGAATTCTGACGAAGAACGCTATGTTGGATATGTTTTGCCAGTGATATGTCACTGCATCGGCTGGCGGTCAGACCACCCACGACCCCCCAAGCAAATTGGCTGTGAAATTTGTAAGGCGCCAGTTGAGCAAGGTAACCCCGCCAAAAAACTGCCGTCAGGCAGGGCGGCCCCGCGTTTCCCTGATCCAAACATCAACACCGGCGCAACCCACGCATCACTCCCCAGGAAAATGGACGACTCCGAGCTTGATCAGGTGAGCGCACCCCCCATTCCGCAGCTGCTGTTGCGACGGGGCAAGATAAATGCTAACACCGCGTGCGCGCGACGCAGATTCGCAAGGCCCGCCTCGAGCAGCTCAAGGCGCAGGCCGGTGCTGGAGGAGGTTCCGGCGGCGGCGGCGGCGGTTCCCAGCAGAAGCAGGCCGAGCAGAGGCAGTACGTCATTTCGTCATTTCCTTCCCCTTCATTTTCTTTTGCACAGAGATTTGCTGACTTTACTGACGCATGACATAGACAACAAGAAGCCGAAGCGAGACAGCAGATCCTCAACCAGATCCTCCACCCCGAGGCCGCGGACCGGCTGGGCCGCATCCGCCTCGTCAAGGAGCAGCGCGCGCAGGACGTCGAGAACAGGCTCATCATGCTCGCACGGTCGGGACAGCTGCGCAGCAAGGTCACCGAGGCGCAGCTCAAGGAGCTGTTGGCCGCCGTCGCGGAGAACAAGGAGGAGGAGAAGATTGTGGTCAGTCGGAGGAAGGGATGGGACGACGACGACGACGACTTGCTGGATCTGTGAGAGGGGCAGGTGAGGAGATTCTTCGGGCACGCCGTTCTCTATGCGGACGGGGCGTCATACAAAAGGCATCTGCCATGCAACTTGCCGCACACGAGATGAATGTGCCGGCGATGGAATGGCGCTATTAGCATGCTGCAACCGCAGATTGGTTTGCGACTATTGCAGTGCACCGCGAAAACTACAATTTATAACCTACACTACAAATACATTTGCTCGTTATGAATCCCGAGAGAGAAAGCTATGGACTCGCAGCCGCCTTCTCCATGACCTTCTTCCTCTCCTCCCGCTCCTTCTTCCGTATCGCCCTCATGTTAGGCGGCCTCTCAATCCCCAGCTCCGCCCTCAACTCGTCCACGTCCCGCTCCATCTGCTCCTCCCAGTAGACATTAATAATCTCCTTGGCCCTCAACCCGTTCCTGACCGCCCACGGCCCGTAAATCTCCCTGAACCGCCTGCGCTCCCCCTTCTTCATCGTGACGTAGCTCATCGTCGCCAGGCCCGTCATGGGGATCAGCGTGTTCGCGAACTCGAACGCCTTGAGCGCGACCTCGCCCTCCCTCACCACCGGCAGGCCCGTCAGCGCGTGGTAGAAGTCGTGGCACTCGCGGTAGCGCTGCATGACGTACGCGCACTCCGGGTCGTCGATGAAGCGCACGCTGGTGCGGGTGTCCGGACTGACGCCCTCGGCGTCGAGCCAGCCGACGTAGGCGCGGCCGACGCTGTTGTCCGGCAGCTGCCGCAGGCGATCGAGGTTGAGGGTGGTGGATGTCATGCGCGGCCGGTTGCGGAGGATGCGGCGGCCGGTTGGGTCGGCGAGCATGGCGTCGCGGAGGCGGTAGATGAAGTAGGGTGTTGCGGTGGCCTCGCCGACGGCGGCGATGAGGTCGGCGCGGTACGGGGAGAGCAGGGACCAGATGCCGGCGCCGATTGCGAGGGAGGCCTTTTCGATGCGGTTGAGGGGGACGTGGCCTTCGTAGTTTGGCGGCGGGCGGTTGAGGACGGAGAAGGGGCGGGAGGATGGTGTTGTCGTCGTGGTGGCGGCGTAGAGGGCGGGGAGGGCGCCGTTTGCGCGGGGAAGGGTGCGAAGAGCTTTCATTTTTGGATGTGGGAAGTGACTGAAACAGAATATGGTGCGCAGAGGAAGCGTTTCACGGCAAGAAGGTGGGATTGGAGCTTTTTGGAGCTATGAGCTCAGCTCGGCGTGGTGGTGGTTCGATCACGAAATGCAACTTTTGGGAGCTCGGACGATGTCAATTACCTCACAAAGTACCCCCGAATGGCGCTGCAGAGGGGCCGAGAGGTCGGGGCATCGGCGGGGTTTAGCACCGACCTGAAATGGGGGGTGGCATTCCAGGGTACCTATTTTCCGATAAATTCGAGACTGCGTCGAGAAGCCAAAAGTTCGGATTTGGCAAGCTTTCCTGGGGCGGCGAGGCCCCGCAGGCGAGGTATGATTGGCCAGTCTGGTTTTTGACGGGTGACCGTCTCATCTTGAGCTTGAGTCTCTTTCAACGCTCCATCCATAACTTACAAGCTTGAATGACTCTATTCTGGAACACCGTTTTGATTGCGGAGCTGTGATTTTGATCTTAGCAGTCAGCCATGTTATGAACGAGACTCCGAAACATTGTTCGTGTTGATATACGGTTGCCGTGTTCGCTCATTTCAGAGACCGGCCGGTGTAACTGGAACTCATCCAGACCGTTTAAGAGGCTTAGTTATACGATTAAAGTTGGCGTCTTTGGTGGGCATTTATCCTCACTGTCGGAGTGTTTTATTCAATCCAGGGTATCCCGTTGAGGACCATCTATCACGGACACGACGGACAGGAGAAGATCCAATTATATCTCAACACTCATCCACTCACCATGGACGCCATCGAAAACCTCTTAGCCTGGGCAAAGACCCAAGGCATCACGATAAACAACGTCGGGCCTCGAGCTCTACCCGGCCGCGGCATAGGCATCGTCGCAACCTCACCCATCAAAGTCAGCCTCCCCTCATCCTCATCCTCGCCCGCAACGTCACTAATACAACCCCCAGAAAGACGACGCCGTCCTAGACGTGCCCATCCCCTGCCTGAAAACAATTACCACAGTCCCCAAACCCATATCCCGCCTCTTCCCAAAAGACACCGCCGTCCACGCCCTCCTCGCCGCCGACATCGCCCTCGACACCTCCCTCTCCTTCAAAACCTGGTCCGCCGTCTTCCCAACACCCGCAGACCTCTCCTGCTGCCCGCTCACCTGGCCCGCCGCGCTCACAGCCCACCTGCCCCCGACAGCGGCCGCCCTCCTCGCGGCACAGTCCGAAAAGTTCGAGGCTCACTGGTCCCTCGCCGCCGCCGCCCTCGCGGACCTGGACTACGCCGCCTACCGCCACGCCTGGCTGCTCGTCAACTCGCGCACCTTCTACCACGTCACCCCGCGCACCGCCAAACGCAGCCGCGACGACCACATGATCCTGCAGCCCGTCGCGGACTTGCTCAACCACGCCTCGCGCGGGTGCCACGTCGCCTTCGACACCGAGTCCTTCACCATCCGCGCGGACAGGGATTATAGTCCCGGGCAGGAGATCCACATCTGCTACGGGCGGCACAGCAACGACTTCTTGCTAGTGGAGTACGGCTTCGTGATGGGGGATGGGGAGAACGAGTGGGATGAGGCGTGTCTTGACGAGGCGCTGCTTCCGAGGTTAGGCGCCGCGCAGAGGAAGAGGCTCGAGGAGAGGGGGTTCCTGGGGAAGTGGATGGTCGATGCGGAGATGGTTTGTTATCGGACGCAGGTTGCGTTGAGGAGTTTGGTGCTGCCGGCGCGGAGGTGGGCGAGGTTCGTTGATGGGTTCGAAGACGGGGAAGCGGAGCAGGCTGAGGTCGATGAGATTTTGAAAGAGGTGCTCGTGGCGTATGACGAGGAAATCTCCCGCAAGGTTGAGCTGATAAGTAAGCTGAAAGAGGGCGAGGAGTTTCAGCGGGAAATGCTTGTGATGCGGTGGGGGCAGATACAAGAGCTCGTCCGCACGACGATAGAGAAACTCAAGACGAGATGAAAAATGTGAATACAGTAACTTTGATAAGCAAACGCAGCCTGGATGTGTGTACAAGGTGCGGTTTGTTCAAACAACTCTAACGCCAGGACCGAGCTGCCGGAAACCATTCTTCCCATGCAATCAAAATTCTAATAGTACACTTTGTATCCGATCCTGTGACTTAGCAAACGAGCAGACAGCATTGGTCTCATTCTATCCAGCTGTACATTGTGCTGGGACTGGTGACCTGTTCGCGAGCAACACTCCATTGTTCGTTGAAACTCTCCCATTGAGGTCCAAGACACTAATTCGAGGTGGGGCGTGGGTGAGTTGCCGAAGAGCCTTTTCTCCAGGAGCCCTACTCCGGCCGAGGTCTCTTTGCACCGTGAGGGTTACCCCAGTCGTTGCCTCCGCCCTGGTTTCCTCCAAAGAATGCTGGATTGAACTGTTGGGGCATGCCATGGAAGCCTGTTTTGTCGTTAGCGTGCGGCTCTCCACCGACGAAATAACTGTAACTGAAAACAAAACAGAAGTAGAGTTAAAGAAAGCTTGAGCTTGTCCAGGAGGTTGTCTGCAGCCTGAAAAAAGCATGGCTGTCATGGCTCAGGAGAGATTCTGGCCAGCCAGTCTTTCAGACGTCGGTTCCTCAGGTCTGGTAACTCCGCTATTACTTCCGCTGCACGTTTGCTCCTCAGGTCTGACGCCTCCGCTACTACGTCCGGTGAACGCTTCCGTTTTGCAGGTTGCCAAGGATTGGGATGAGACGCAGAGAGAACGGATTGCCCGGGAGCGGAAGAAGAAAATAACGAAAATGGCCAAACGCTCGGTTCAGATGGAAAAGGGGATTGGCCAGGGGGAAGAGCAATTGAAGGTGAAGGACGAAGCTGAAATCCACAGGGAAAGGGGATCGTACCAGGCATTCCGCCGCCCATCATGTTCATGTTGGGCATCCCTCCCATCGGCATACCGCCCATCGGTCCCATACCCATACCACCCATCGGGTTGTTCATGCCGCCACCACGGCCGCCGCGCATTCCGGGACCGCCGCGCATACCTCCACCGAAGCCGCCGCCCCGGTTGAAGCCGCCGCCGCCGCCGAAGTTTCCGCCCATGCCGTTGTTGAAGCCACCACCCATGTTGTTGTTGAATCCGCCTCCCATGCCGCCGCCACCTGAGAAGTTGCGGTTGAAGCCCTGGTTCATACCTCCGCGAGGTCCGTTAAAACCTCCTCGGCCGCGGTAGCCGCCGCGGAACTCGCCGCCCATCGAAGAGCCTTGGTTGTTGTAGCCGCCGCGAGAGGATCCCTGGTCCTTACCCGCGCGGTTTGGTGCATCCTTAGGCAGCGTACGGAACGGGTTGACGTTGGGGTTCGAGTAGGTGACGTTGTGCTTCTTTGGGACACCGTTGACGCCATCTGTTGATTCAATCGCATGCTTGGCTGCTGTTGCTGCTTGTTGAGTGGTAAACTCGACGTATACTTGCCTTTGGGAGAGTTAGCCAGCCGACACTCCCTAAAGGACCTCTGCAACCTACCCTTTGCTCTTGCCGTTGACCTTGTGCTCACTAAACGTTATGTCCTTCAGCTCGTCTTCGCAATGGCCCTCTCTACACCATCCCCTAATGTCATCATCGGTGTTCCACCAGTTGAGGTCAGAAATCATGATGGCCGTCGTCGCACCGGGGTCGATAGGCCGGTCGTCGCCCTTTCTCTTGACGCCCTGCTGAGGGGCAGGTGCGTCCTGCTGGTCCTGCTCGTTCTGGTCGTGATACTCTTCGTGGCTGTCGTGCTTCTGCTCCGTGTGGTGATCGTCGGCGTGTCCGTTGGTGGCACCTCCATCGTAGGCCTCAGCGTTGCCGTCGTGGTTATCTTGGGGCGCGTCGCCGTAGATGTCGATCTCGAATTCCTCTTCAGCCATGGTGCCGGTGGTATCTGGTAGCCGTGAGTTGAAGTAGAGAGCTTGGTTGTGGTTGTAAAATGGTTGTTATTAGTCTGCGAAGATACAGGGACCGTCTGCAGTCTTTGAACGGGATCATCAGCCGCTGCCAGGTACAGGGTCATTGCCAGAAGAAATCTTGAGCCAAATGGAACTCGAGCAAAAAATAGGATGGAAGCAGAGAACAACTGATACGTACACTCCTCGTTCCGCAGACAGGACAGGATGGGAAGAGGTTGGATTGAATGCCCCAAGCCAGGAGTCCTCTCCCTTTTCTTTCAGCCAAGTAAAAATTGAAGACGAAGCTCTGTGCCTCGGTCTTCCGTCTTCCCAGAAGGCGTGATAATTTGTCTTTCCTTGTTTTTCCGGCCCCAGAAAGCCTTAGGTACAGGCAAAAGATAGAAGTTGGACGAGCGAGAGAGGTGGAAACAGGATCCCGAGATTCCAGAGTCCGTTTGCCCGTTCTGCCACCGCCTTTTGGCCGTCGCCTCCTTGCGCGTGCCTGCCCGCTCAACGTGCGGCCGAAGCTGTCAGCCGGGGGTGGTTAGTAAGGGATCTAGGAAGCCAGTTAAGGTTTCCGGGCGAGGTCAGCAGCCGCAGGTGCGTCGCTGGCGACTCGGTCTGGTATTTTCAAGGGCGTCAAAGCGACGCGTCGTGTTCGATAACGTGTGCTGGGTCGGTATCGGCCAGCGGATGGAGGTAAGGTCGTCTTGGTGTTGACGCGATGAAGAAATGCAGTTGAGGAGGGAAGCCGGAGGAGCGTTTGGAAAGAGAAGAAAACTGGGGGAAGCTCCTGAGAGAGCTGAGGTCGCATCCTGAACCAGGCGGAACAAGGCAAGGGCCACGGCTGCCAGGCTGCGGCAGGCACAGACGCCGCCGGTGGATGCCCAAGTGGAGCCCGTGTCCAGCTTTGAGGTGCTTAGCAGTAGCGGTACGTACCGCAGTCGCTAAAGCACCTTATCATGTGCTGAAGACGCGGGACTCGTTGGCTGGACCAGGCCCAGTCCAGCACTCCACTTGTCCACTGGCGGGGGAAATCCAGGGGCTCACGAGCACCACTCCACTGAAGGAGGCTCCATTCGCGCAATCAACCTTGCGACACCTTAGATAAGCAGCCCGTGGCGTGTGCATCGGGGCCCGGCGCATCATTCCTCCACGCCTCCTTTATGGCAATCTGGCTTCCTGCCATAGCGGGAGCTTAGCCCGAAATTTTGGGACCCTTGGTGACAGCGCGTGCTCTGTCCCAATTTAACACATCTCCCTTCGCCATCGACCTCTCGAATCTTCCACCCATCCGACCTGCACGTCTTAAACACTCGACGTCGCGCCCTCCTTTAGTCCACTCGACGGTTTCCCTTCTATATCGCGACCCATTGGGATTCTACTGCGACCTTTACCCCGTCTTCTCTTCTCGATACCCACGCGCTTCTACCCACAATGGCCGATCAGGTTAAGGAGATCCTTGAGGTTCCCTCCGAGTTCGCTCAGGACGGTGTTCAGTTCATGAGGAGGTGCACCAAGCGTACGTAGCGCATCACAGTCACCATCTCGTGCGCCAATTGCTAACGTGTCACTAGCCGACAAGGTCGAGTTCCTGAAGCTCTGCCAGGCTGTCGGTGTCGGTTTCCTCATCATGGGCGCTGTCGGCTACATCGTCAAGTTGATTCACATCCCCGTCAACAACATCCTCGTCGGAGGCGCATAAACGGCGGATCGTTTCGTCAAGCGGAGGCACCAGTAAAGCGGACCAGCTTCTCAAACCAAAACCGCGTCGACAATTGTTGTCGGCCAGCATGAACACGTTATACGATTAGCAAGGGGTTCAAAAGCATCGCACGGCTAGATTGCAATACAGCAACTTCGAGAGGCGGAAGACGCATGCAGCGTCAGGAGATACCCCGGACCCAGAGGCTTCATCGATCATGTATCATTGCCAAAAGAGGGGTTGACATTTGTGGAGGATGTACAAATAATCGAAAATAATCATCCCATGCTGCCTTTTTCGCCAGTGATGTGCGCTGCAGGAGATTTACATGTGGAATCCGACGTCGCCTACCGGACGCAGCTTCTCGTCCAAACTACGACCCATCTCGGGCTCGGCCTCGTCGTCCTCGGTTTCGTTGTATGAATGCAAGGTGCACGTTCCATGGGCCATATTGAAGCCGTTCCAGGCGGAAGCTGCCATTGTTAGCTACTAGGCTGTGGGCGTGGGTGTACCGTTACTTACCAACGAGTACTGGCGCATTGGGGTGCCAGCTCACGTCTCGCACGCATGTGTTCCAGCCTGGGAAGTCATCCCCGTGGTAGATGCGATACCTGCGCTCAAGAGGCCGCGAGTTCTTGGTCGCCTTTCTCACATCGATCGTGCCTGCCAGAGTAGCATCCAAGTTCCAGATGTACACCTTTCCATCCTGGCTGCCAGAGTAAACGTATCGCGAGTTTGTGCTGGACGGTGGCGAGAAGTGACAGCGGATCAGTGTGCGCATCACTCGATGGCCCCTGAATGTGACAAGGGAGTTATCGTTGGGATGGGGGAACCAGTCCTCGTCCCTGTACGTTCCCCATCTGTAGTCGAAATCGCTATTTCCGGTCACCCTGGTGGGGTTGACTTCGTCGTACTTGGACATGGACATGACCATCCTCAAATCCCAGAGCTTCATCGTTTGATCTTTTCCGTTACTGAGAATGTATCGGCCGTCGCCCTTGCTGTCGATATATGTGAGACCCTCGACGTGTCCAACGAACGCTCCGGCAGGTCTTTGGTCTCCCATGCTGCGTCTGTCCCAAACCTTGATGGTTGCGTCGTCTGAGCCGGAGTAGAGAATATGCGGGGAGGATTTATCTGCAAAGCAGACAGCGTTCACTTCGTTCTCGTGGCCAACGACGTTGTGCAGTACAGTTCGCGACTCAATGTCATAGACGACAATAGATTGCGTGTTGGTACCCGCCACAAGCTCTCGACCGTCACCTGAAAATCTGACTGACCAGATTCCAAAAGCATGTCTCGTGCGCCACCCCTGGGCGCGTTGTTGCTCTACACTTTGCTGGGCGAGGTCAAGCGTGTACGGATCGCCGGTATCGTTGGGATCCGTGGGCGCAAGACATACGTTACTTTGAATGGATGTGTAAGCCAGCCAGCGGTTGTCAGGGCTGAGAGAAGCGTCTGTCAAAGTCCATTGACCCCAGGGGTAGGTAACCGTCTTGTAATACTTCCAATCGTACGGGTTCGAGGTGTCGTACATACGGACCTTGAAATCATGGCCGCATGCGTAGAAGAAGTTGCCGTCGTCAGAAAACTGGCCAGAGTAGACCGGGTCGTCGTAGTGTACAATCATCTCGGGTGTCGTTGATGGAATCATGCCCTGGGCCAGGAGGTCTTGGTTTTGTTGTCGGTCCCGTCTGCCACCGAGTCCCAGCTCACGGTCAAGCATCCGCCTTGCCAATTGCTTCTTCGATACGCGGTACTTGTTTGAACCAAATGCGCCAGAGTGCATCAGCTTCGTGCCCTCGTCGCTCGGCACCTTGGGAAATTTGACCGGCTCCCGAGGCCTCCTCCTGCGTCTTCCGGCTCCCCACGGGTTGACGTCGTCGTCCTCGTCGTCTTCATCAACAGCGCGCAATGTCACTTCGCCCCTCTCAATCAGGCCGAGCAGTTGGGCCCTCGTTAGAAAGCCCGTTCCGGTGCGCGCACCCGCTGTTGTGTCATGTCAGTCAAGGTGCCAAGAACTGGTCATGGGAGCAAGACATACTCAAGAGAGCCATAATTCTTGAAATCGTATTGTCAGGTCCAGTTTCGTCATCGTCATCGTCTTCTTCCTCGTCATTCTCGCCTGCGTTCAAAAGCATTTCGACCTCGACGTTGCCGTCGCCACCGTCGTCGGCATCTGCGGGGTGTAAGCGACGAGGCCAATGAAGCTCGCAGCAGCTCAACGCAGGTGGTAATCTGGCTCACCATGATATTCACTTTCATCATCGTCCTCTTCATTAGGCTCGTCTTGGAAATCAGGGTCATATTCGTCATCGTCATTGTCCATCTCGTCAACCTCCTCGGGGTCGAAGAACAGCCTCCACGTGGGTTCACCGTCATCGCTGGACGGCGCCATATTTGGAGGAGAGGGCGACCGCGAGTCACCACCGAATCGAGGCATTTCGAGCCAATAGTGTTCACGGAAGCTCGGATTACAGCGGATGATACAACGGAGCTCGGATATGAGACTGCCGATGTGTGATGGGGGTTGAAAGCGAGAGCGTATGTGGCAGCTTCGCTATCGTCTGGCGCGCGAGAGGTCCTATGGTGAATTTCAGGTGCAAATGGACGGTTATTAGGTGAATCACGTTGAGAAGCGATGCTCGGTTTATGTTTCACGAAGAGGCGGTCGTTGACGACATCCATAAAGAGTCCCGGGGTAGGTGGGGTTCCCTAGCAAGTCGCCGGTCGGCGGAGATAAGATAGCGAAGCTGCTGTAAGCTCCGGCACTCAGTGCACCAGCAGCTGGAGCTTCTGCGACAACCCACAACGATGATGCTGATCCGGTACGTATCCTGGAGCCCGTTGTGGCCAAGCAAGCTCTCGGAATTCTGCGAGCAAATCTGGGGTTGGTTCAATGGATGCAACCTGGTCCACGGCTGCATCCACCTGTCAGGAAACACGATGAACAGCAATACCTTACTTTCTCAGTTAACTGTGTCCCTGTCCATATGGAAGGCATTGGAAGTCCGAGGTCAAGGCAGTCCTGTACCTCTTGCGCGTCGCAGCGGGCCAACAGTAGCAGCATGATTTGCAACGCCACTGATGAAGCTCCGTCCAGTATCTAGGACGTGGATGACCGTGTCCTCTATCGAGTTATCCCATATAGGCCCCCTCAGTGGAATGGAACGACTCAACCGCTGCAAGAGGCGTGTTCTAGGGGGCCGCCGGGGCCCGCCAACACAGGTTCACAGTTGAACCTAAGACTGAAGTCGCCCCTTGTGGGGCACGTTTAGCCCGTCGGAACATGGGGGCACCGCGCGGCGCGTCCTCCAAATGGCTCCCCCGTGGCCGTGCAGCAGAAAGATACGTAACAATTTTAGAAAACCCGTGGCTTAGCTGCAGTCGCATTGGCACAGTAAATCAGAAACCCGTTGCCCTTTTCTTGCTATTGCCCCTGGCGAGGACAGAAGAACTTCTGGGCACTCACCACACTTTCTTTCACATCCCACCCTATTGCTCCCTGCTGCTGCTGCTGCTACTTCGAGGCACGATCCCTCGAGAACCACTTCACCATGAGGCGACCCTCTCCTCTGCTCCTGCTCCTGATCCCTGGTCTCGTTGCAGGCCTCTCCGTCGACACCGCGGATAAGAATGTCGCCAAAGCCGTAGCTTCCACCGACAAGTCTACAGACAAGTCCGCCGATGCGCCCGTTGGCTCGGCCAAGAAGACACGATACGGCACCGAACACGCACCCGTCGACGGCAAGGATGGCATGCCTCATCAGGGTCCTTGGGTCGACAAGAGCGACGGCGACAAGAAGTCCGCCGACGCCGATTCGAAGAAGGGCCTTCCTCCCTTGAAGGGACGTCCATCGGACCCTACTGTTATCGACGGACAGAAGATCCCCGAGTCCAACGATGGAGTCATGGACGATAAGACTCGTCAGAAGCCCAAGGAGGGCACCACCGGCACCGAAGGAGGTGTCAGCGAGAAGGACAAGGCGCGCAAGGCCGCGGAGGGAAGGACAGGCGGAAAGGTTGATACGAAGCCAGTAGCTCCGAAAGAGCAGCCTCCTCTGCCACACAGCGAACAGGAGAAGGTTCTGAGCGACAAGACTGCCAACAAGGATACTACCAAGGACAAGGAACATGAAGACCGCTACACGCCTGAGCACGTCGCCGGCCTTGAGGTAAGCTTGTGGTAGCTCAGCTATCTTAAGCGCAATGCTGACATGTCCAAGAAACCCGCAGATCTCCCCAACAAGCTCGACGACAAGCCCAACCCGATCCCGAACTCGGCCCACAAGGATCATCTGGATCTCCCGAAATCCAAGGGCAAGTCTTCCACCTCCGCCGGTGAGGCCGAAGAGGGTGTGATCCAGCCCTTCCACTCCTTCGTGCTGTCCTTGACCATGATTCTGGTCTCCGAGGTCGGCGACAAGACCTTCCTTGTTGCTGCCCTCATGGCGATGAAGCATGACCGCATGGTGGTTTTCTCAGCTGCTTTTGGCGCCCTGCTGGTCATGACCGTCCTTTCTGCCGTCCTGGGCCACGCGGTTCCGACTTTGATTCCCAAGCACATCACGAGCTTCCTCGCCGCTGCTCTGTTCTTCGTCTTCGGCGCAAAGATGCTGCGTGAGGGTCTCGGCATGGACCCCAACGAGGGTGTCACGGCCGAGCTTCACGAGGTCGAGCGAGAGCTTGCTGAGAAGGAGAAGGAGGGCAAGCGACGCGGCTCTGCCGTGTCCCCCTACGCTCTGGAGATGGGCCTGAACGATAGGAAGTCGAGATCTAAGAGCCGGTTCCCCTCGCCTCCTCGCTCACCGTCTACCTCTCCCGCTCGAAGCCTGTCTCCGGGCCCTGGTGGCCTCCGGGGCTCCCTGCAAGGCTTGAACAACCTCCTCTCCCTTCTCCTCAGCCCTGCGTGGGTTCAGACGTTTGTCATGACCTTCCTCGGCGAGTGGGGTGATCGCAGCCAGATCGCCACGATCGCCATGGCCGCCGGCCAGGATTACTGGTGGGTCATTCTCGGTGCCATGGTCGGTCACTGCATCTGCACTGGCGCTGCCGTTATTGGTGGTCGTGCTATCGCAGGTCGCGTCTCTCTCAAAGTTGGTAAGTTTTGGTGCCATTCTCTTGTAATGTTTCCTGCTAACATTACTCAGTCACCGTTGGCGGCGCCGTTGCTTTCCTCATTTTCGGCTTCATCTACTTCATCGAGGCCTTCTACGCATGATTCGTCCTGCACCCATTTTCGACTCCTAAAATTCCTTCTTGTATAGAATACGCATTCCACACGTTCCATCAGCCTTACTCTTAGTGCAGTCCGTACAAACGACGCGCTCCACATTCGCTGCGTACCAACTTTTAATCAGAAAGGTCCTCGGTTGATTTCTACTACTCGGCGCGGGAAAGGTACGAATCACATGGCTGAAAGATCACACGAGACGTCGAGTCTGCCTTATTGTTCTGGATCATACATATGAAAGCAAACGGTCAAGTGGAGGGGACACTCCCTTGGGAAATCAGCGTTCGGCTGCCACGGAAAGCAAAAAACAGAAAGAGGTGTGAGGGCGGGATCATGTATAATAGCGACAGTGCTGGCCATAGGGGCATAGGTTGGGAGTTATCAGGAAGAGGAGCCTCTGGTGTCGTGGCCTCGGAGGCTCCAACTCTACACAATGTATTGACGTTATCTGCACAACTCTGGCTTATTTCTGTGAGCTGTTCTTGAATTTGGATCATCGTGGCTTGGATGGTATGAAGACCTATGTAACAGGGACTGCAGTATCCAGGCAACGAAACGACGGGAGAGACGAATAACCACGAACGACGACTGTTTTCAATGACTTCACAGACTATACACCATGACGCACTATCCGGAGCTTGTCAGGAGTAGCTCGAAGCCATGCGACACTAGAGTCGTAGTCCAAGGATCCGGTTCCTGCAACGGACCAACATGCTGACAACCATGTTGGTCTCTTTTCTCCCCCACCTTTTTTCGACGTTCATCCATGGCAATTGAGTCTATCGGACTACAACACAAAGACGACACAACCAACCGTGGGCTTCTTTTTAGCGAAATCAACCTACTTCTGCAAATCCAAGTAGGAAACTGCATCACCAACCCAATTACCCACTTTTATTTTCCCCAGACTGTGACCTCACCTCTCTCAATCCAAAGCCCGCAACTCAAACTCCACCAAGGACCCGAATGCTCGGGCGAACATACTTCTTCCGCGCAGACATCGACTTCCCCAAAGGCGGCGCCCCGTCGACGAAGCACTACACCAGAGAGCTCGCCGCGCGCCGCCCCGACGACCCGAGCCCGCGGCTCTGCGCGCGGTGCCAGGACTGGGACGTCCCCGAGTTCGCCGCGGGGCGCGGGGCCAAGGCGCATTACTACCTCCCTCTCGCTGCGGTTCTCCGGGCCGGGGGCGGGTGTCTTGTCTGTGCCGCTGTCGGGGCGGCTGTGGAGGCGAGGAGGAGGACCGGGCCCGGTTGTGAGAGGGAAGAGTGGCTGAGGAGCGCGAGGGCAGAGGAGGTGTATGTCGCTGTGCAGGGGCCGTTTTTCCTGGACTCGGGGTATAAGGTGGACCAGGAGAGGAGGTTGGCGGGCGGGGAGGTGAGGTTGTTTTTGGAGGTGACGGTGAGTCTTGTGAGGGACGGGGGAGGCGAGGTGCCGGTGCCGTTTGCTGTGACGCCGCAGTTTCGGATGAAGTATTCTGCGGGAGGGGAGGAGGTGCCGCGGCTGGATGGGGTTGAGGAGTGGGAGGTTGAGAGGTTCGAGATCGGGACGTTGAAGGGGTGGATTCAGCAGTGTGAGAGGTGGCACGATGCTTGCGGTGCTGAGTGTGCGTCTACACGTGAGTTATTCCCCGAATTCGGGAGAGAGCATGGATGGCTAGCTGATCATGGGAGGTGTAGCTGAGTTGCCGCGCGGGTTTCGCGTGATTGATATGCGGGACATGAGGATCGTGCAGCCGTTTGAACCGGTGCGGTTCGTGGCGCTGAGCTACATGTGGGAAGCCAGCGAGGGCGCCGGGCACGCGCAGCTTGTGAATGCCAACGCGGAGGATCTCGGGGCGGAAGGCAGTCTTTTATTGGTCTCGCTGCCTCGGATCATCACGGACACGATCTCGCTGTGCAGGGACCTTGGGGAGCGGTATCTGTGGGTGGACCGGCTGTGCATCATGCAGGACGACGAGCGGTCGAAGCCGGACCAGATTGATGGCATGGATCGGATTTACAGGTCTGCGGCGTTCGCCATCATGGCCGCGTTGGACGACCGCACGGGGAAGGGGCTGCCGGGGTACATTGACGAGAGGCGGCCGCGGGCTTCGCTTTGGGGACCGCCGAGGAATCGGAACAGTCGTCGCGGGATCGATCCGAACGGCGTCCAGGCTATTGTCGACCCCTCGCTGTGGAATAGGCGCGGGTGGACGTTCCAGGAGAGATTGTTCACGAAGCGACGGTTGTTCATCACGGAGTATCAGGTCTTGTTCGAGTGTTGTCGCGCGCAGGCTGCGGAGGAGCTCACGTGGGGACCGCCTTTGGAGGTCGATCCGTATCACTCGCCCGTCGAAGAGGCCGACCCCGAGGATGATCATGATTGTGGTGATGCCGATGCCGATGCCGGCGCCGGTCAAGATAGCGAGAAACGGAAGAAGAACAGACACTCGTTCGGGACGGGATTCTACTGCAAGCCGAGGTTCGGCAAGTCCACCACGATCCAACTTCAAGACCACATCACGCTGGCGGATTACTGTCTCTGGGTAGAAAACTACACGCCGCGCGAGCTCTCGCACGGCGGGGACGTCCTCAACGCCTTCGCCGGGGTCGGCAACGCGGTGAAGAAGGCCATGAAGACGGAGGTCATGTACGGGTTGCCTGCGGTGTGTCTGCCGCAGGCTTTGATGTGGAGTCACACGGGCAGGGCGGCGCGCCGCGAGGAGACGGCCTGGATCCCGAGCTGGAGCTGGGCGGGATGGGTCGGGAAGGCGGGATACAGATGGATTCACGGGGAGGAGAAGCTGAACGACTCCAAGCTCGTGCGCATCGTGACGCTGGTCGCGTTCCACTTCCAGGATCCGGGCCGCGGCCTGGGGAGGGTGGGCGTCAGGGAGCGGTGGCTGGGCATGGAGATGCGCAAGATGAACATCATCAGCCCGGACAAGCTGCCCAAGCTGCAGCGGCGGATGAGCGGCGGCAGGATCAGCGTGTCGGAGGAGACGGACCGGATGTACGAGGAGATGTGGAACCGGTGTCCTCACAGCCCGTGGGAAGCCCTCGCGCGCCCGGGGCTGGATCCCGCGGCTGTAGAGATTGCGGGCGACTTTCCCGGGTGCTTGGTGTTCAATACGACCGTCGCATCGTTGCGGATTGGGCGTGATCACAGACGGTCGGGGACGAGGGCGGCGGCGGGCGAGTTCGAGGACGCGGAGATTCTGGACGTGATGGGGCGGCAGGTTGGGTACCTTGACAAGATGGACCCAGAGTGGATTGCCGGGCGGAAGGGCAAGAGGGGTCGCAGGAGAATGCTCGATTTCATCGTCATCAGCGCCGGGCTGCAGGAGGCTACCAGCGAGAGAGGCCAGTGGGCGTTTATCGAGGGGCAGTTTCATGAGTTATGGCAGTTTAATGTCATGCTTGTTGAGCGGCTGCCGTACGAGCAGTTTGTCGCGAGGAGGGTCGGGGTTGGATGTGTGAGGGTGAGTCGGTGGAGGGAGTGTAATCCGCGCTGGGAGACTGTGGTGTTATGTTAGATGATGTGAAAATGAGAACTCGATTGAACGATTAGATACTCGGTGTGCTATTGAGGTGAAATCCGCTACGCTGACGATATTGGGCTATTTGGGCCGTTACCCTTGGTGATCGCGGCGCGAAGCTCAGGACGTCTGTGGTGCGCGTATGTTGGCGTCTACTTGGCGGCTTTCGAAGCAGCAACTGTAATCTGAGTACCTAGGTTCTATCAACGGAGTTTGACATAGGCACGAGACGAAGTTGGACTCGTGGGCTGAGGGAGGTGGAGGGCAAATTGCGAGTGTCGCGAGTTCCTTCCTCAGACAGGGACGACACGGACGACGACGCCAGGGACGACAGACAACGGAAGGTACGACAGCATGTTCCAAATATTCGACAGATCAAGCACAACGCGTACGCAGGCTATTCTCTCATTCAAAACTAGTCGTACAGAATAACATCGGCATCTACGTATCAGGTCTCTTCTTCATACCACCGCTCTAGGCAATGCGCACAATGAAAAGGATGTCTCGCGACAGGCAAAAATCAAAAATTGCACCCACGATGGCCCCGAAGGACAATCGAGAGAGGTCGACTCCGCGATGTGCAATGCAGGCCTCCCTCTCTGCCGCCCGGATTTCTTGATCCCCAGAAACGGCCAGATAAGGTAAGTATGAAGAAAACAAAAGAGAGGAAAACAAGCAAAGACGCGCGAGGAGGCCACATATTTATAGACTTCGTGAGGCCCCAGCTGTGGATTGGATGCCTGGGGTGGCCTGACTCAGGGCCGAATCACCACGTGACGCGATCGGAGCTTGACTGTTTTGGGGATGGTTGGGCCAATTGGGGAAGAGAGGGTGGGACCAAGTCGTTGCTCATTTCACTTCGAGAATGCTGGGGCCTTATCGCCGATGGACTTTAAGTTACTGGACTTACACAATGTTCCCTCTGACCTCTCGTGAGATGAGTCAACCGCCACCATTGCGGGAGCTTTTGCCTCTTACCTTGAGGGGCTTGGATGATATTGAGTTGGATTTGCTCAGAGATGTTTGACTGGGCCAAACGCAACAGCTAGCTAATCACCCAACTCAGAGGCAACAACTATTCAAGTGGCTCAGTTTGCACATCCTTCTTTCTATTTCATGATGGAATCAACCTTCATATTTTTTCTCTCTCTCATCGCCGTTGAAATGGTATCTTCTGGTACTGTTTCAACAATACTTTGATGATTGTTCATTGCGGCGTCGCTCACGTGCGGCGTGGGCGAGACCGACTGGCACACTGTTGTCAGCTTCTGTAAAGTAGCGAGTAAAAGGAGGGAGGTACTGGCCATTCATCGCGCCATGAGGTCAATTTCTTGAGCTCTTCGGTCAAACCCCAGCCCACTGGTCATGTAGCTCAAGTGCGCGGCGCAGGTTCTTGTCAAACTTACCATTCTTTCCGAGGTAGCGTTTCAGCTTGCGCAGCTTTTTCCCGTTGTTCGCATGCCAGTGCAGCATTTCGCGCGTCTCATTCATAACTTTGATTACTCGATCAACAATATTCTGTGCCGCTGTAGCCATATGATCATGTTGACGGACTGGCCGGTATGACGCCAACCATTCGGTGTTGGCTGAGATGACTTCGGTGATCATTTGTCGATGTCGGCGACAATAGCGTCAACGGCTTGTTCGGACAGTTGAGACATGGTAATTGGTGAATGTTTGTGTGCCTATAGTGATGATAAGGAGCAGCGATGTTGAGCATCCCCGAGGAAGAGGGACAGAAAACGGTAGTGTCTGGTGAAGCCAGGGAGATGATTTGTTAATATGAGACTAGGTTGTGGCCAGGCAGGAAAACAACTTTCTCAGCGATGGTGAGAGGTTGAGAAGAATCAGATTCTGCGAGCCAGTGCTGCTCGCGCAACTTTAGATTAGAGGAGAAAACAGGGCCGTTGTTGTTATTAGGTTAAATTAATGCGACAATAATCGCCATCAAGGTTGCGATCAGACAATAACTCCATTTCACATCATTTTAGCCCAGTTACGGCACGCGTTAGGCCGAGACGGCCCTGTCACACGTAGTTAAAGAACAACAAGAAGTAAAACTACATGAAAGATTCTAAAAGATAGAACGGTAAGAAACACGGCGTCAGACATTATGAAGCAAAGTAAAATTAAGATAAGAGTAATGAAATACTTAATAGTTTATGCAAGGTAAAGTACCATCCATATTGTTTTATGCTGAAATGAAGCGCGAAGCCAAATGTAAACTATATTTCGAAAGTATCAGCTTCAGTATTTAAAGAAACTTCTAAGCATTCGTATCCCAGTTTCTCAGACGGCATTCATTTGTGACACAACTTACCTTTATCTGGCTAAGTTGTCTTGCTCACTGAGTTATACCTCTTCCCTCTGCTGTCATGACTCCAGCGTAGTCCCAAGACACGTGTGAAGGTAGATCTGTGATATTGCCCACTATGGTGCAAGCCGGGAAGGTCTCCAGGGCGTGGTGGTGTTGGTGCTGGAGACACAGAATCTGTACGACGTTAGACAAGTTAAAATGACTGTTAGGCTTTGCCTGGCTAATGAATAACCTGAAGAGGACTCTTGGGTCGGCAAAGAAATAAGTGTCGGCGTAGCATGCGAGAACCTCATTTGGCTCTGAAACGCCAAAGTCTGCGAGCGTTGTATCGAGAAGGGAGTCCAAAGCTTCCACACGGAGCTCATTGAGATCTTCGTCGTCTTCCAGCTCATCAGGTTCGGCCATGGCGATGAAGGGTACGTAAACCTCCGCGGGATGCTTTTCATTATGTTGTGATGTTCGGTTTTTTCCTCGGTCTTTGACACGTCAACATGCAATGCAAAATGTCGAACAATGCTAGTCTTGCTATTTTTTGGGAAGACTTCCAGCTCATGAATGTCGGCCCACTTGATTCGAGCCAGATCTCAACGGCGAATCATAGACGAAGACAAACCCAAGTGTAGCCCGCGTCGCAATGTGGCTGTTGCTTGGCTGCAGGGTTAGCGTGATCCTTCGTGGCTTCTCCATGTGGTGGTTGCCTGATATTCCATGGCATAAATGCTCGCTTACCTTGGCCAGATTGTCAGGATTGCCAGGCGCTCACAGTTTAGCTGTTGCTATAGGTATTCATTGCTTCCCATCCCATTCTCTCTGTTCCAACGGCAGAGTGCGTTCTTCACATTTCCACCGAACATTGTTTTCTAGCCATGTCCTCGGGCGCTGCCGGCCAATCAGCAAACATTTCATGCTCCAAGCGAGACACACACCAGTGGCTGTAACTTTTCCACGGGCTGATACACCAAGACAACCACAAAACCCGCTACTCGAACGAAGAGTAGACAAGCGGGCACTTTCCCCACTATGTATCGATCACTCAACCAAGCGACAACATCCAGGCGAAATTCTAAGTTCTCCTACAAGAATATTGGATACCGACAGCGAAATCAAACCAATGACCAGAAAAATATGTTCCAACAAGACGCTGAGAATCCCAGCCAGACGTATGGCTTTGCCGCGAAATCACCGGGAGATGTCCATAGAGACTCCCCACGCCTCGGAATGCTGCTGAAGGCCAGCATTGCGACGTCTCTCATGGCGTCGATTACTTCGATAATATTCGTATCCTGGCTATGGTGGTCGGATAAAAATGACATCTATTGGCGTCGATGGGCTCTTGCCTCCAACCGTATTCAAAACAGTGTTACTATGAGTAGTGTTATAATCCGAGCTGCAGTAGGAACTGTTTTCACAGCTACGACTGCTATGGTAGCATCTCTAGCCGTTGAAAGACGTGGTGTCCGGCTTCATTCGATTGCACAGGTCTCTCTCGCGCGTTTCGCTAGCGGTGGTTACACACCTCTAACCCTTCTGGGTCTTCGAAATTCAGTATCAGAACCTTTGGTTAGAGTTCTTCTCATCTTCTTGGTCGCTACATCAATTGGCGTACAGTTCACTTCGACATTGCTGCTTGCCGATCTTGGCCAAAGTCGCGTCATGTCATTCCCACAGCCAGTTCAAGGCGGCTATCGCGTAACGATCCCGAACACATATCATGGAATCGACTGGGCCCTTGAATACAAGGGATCAAGGCGCAATCATTGGAATCAGGTACCACGGAACTCTGAAACATTTGCCGAGTACGCAGAAGGCAGCCCCCTTAAAGCAGACGGGGTTGACGACACCGGACCAACGCTGAGGGCCTTCATCCCTTTGGAGTCGCAAAACCAAAGGGAGTCCCTCAGGGAGTATCGAGGCAAGGCAAGAGTTGTTGATTCTAGGGTTACCTGTGTCCGGCCAATCGTTACCAACCTTACCCTATGTACTTGGTCAAACCCATACAGCGCAGTTCTGGCCGATAATGTGCCAGGTATATGCGGCAACATGCGAATCGATACGGCCTCAAAAAACAATGACTCTGAAACTGGTTCAAACTTGCCAAAGATTGCGAAATTCAAATGTCCCATTCCGATAGAAGTACGTTGGGGATCCGTCTGGCAAACCTGTAGGATTGCAGGTCTTAACTGGACACATATCGACATGTATCCCGGACACAGCACTTACTGGCCAAATGGCTATCAATCTTCCGAATCGGTGATCTTATGGGATGTAGGCCAATTCAAAAACCAACTTTCAGATGGTCATTCTGTCAACGTCAACGGAACATTAGACCCCGTCGAAACCAACCATCTTGGCTCATGGCTCCAGCAAAAATTTCGTTTATTTGAATCCTTGGATCAAATTACTGCCGATATCAATCTTAAGATAACAGGATGCATCTCTTCCCTACCCAGGTGAGTTCTTTACATAATAACATGAAGCCTTTCGTAGCGGCGAAGAATCTGACGATCCTTTACCTGTAGCTTTAAATCCGTTCACATGGATATAATTGCTTCATCCAATCACGATATCAAAGAGCCGAAGTACAGTGTGATGACGAATCAAGCGAATTTCGACACTTTGGACGTTAGGAAACAGTTAGGCGTAGTGAAATCGACCGAGCTCGAACGTCGCGGAATCTTATCTATCACATCAGAGACCATGAGAGAGTCTATTGCCACGGCATTTTCAGAAACCGACTTAGACAGTGATCATTATGAAGCTTCTTGGTTTCTTAATGGAATAAACACCCTCCAAGCAGTCGAATTTTGTCCGGGAGGTACTTGCCACTCTGCAAGTCAGCAGGCTGATGTGGTCTATTCAGACCTTTTCCACGCTATAATCAACGACACCAACTCCCCAGCTCGCGCACTTCAAGCCGCATATTTCACGATGATGCGCATGGCTTATTACGATATGTTCTCTTCCTTCACTGCGGAGAAGAACAGAACCGCTACTATTATAAGTATGACATCAAGAATAGTACCTATAAGGCATAAGGGATATTGGACAGTGATAGGACTTCTTGGAGTGTTCTATATCTTATTTGCTATTACGTGCGTTCTCTTTAGTAGAACTAGATTTAGTATCCCAGACAACGCGTGGCATACTATCGCTCAAATGTCCGAAAGTGCCGAGATATCGAGCATTTTATCAAGAGCTAGAAGTATGAATGATGCACAAGTTAGGGCCATGAGTGAAGAGCAACAAGAGGAGGACGATGACCGTTTTGTCGTACGAAATGGGGCTTTTGTTCGTGCTTCCTTGAGTGAGGAGGCGATGATCAGCGATCTGGATATGCCGTTACGCGTGGGTAAATTACGCCGCCGCCATGCGGGATGAGGTTAGATACGTCAAATTGAATGCTCTACCGTATGCAATCGAGCAGCACAAAAAGACAAAAAGGAAAAAAAAAGAAGAAAACACATCGGTCGAATTCAAGGGTCGACATCACAACAGTTTTGCCAGATACTGTGGATGCTGAAGCCGGCGTCCAGCGAAACTCCCAGAGCGTAGCCCCTCATCTTGCCCTCGTGCCTACCCTCGTACTAACCCTCCTGCCCGCACTCCTACCTTCTCAGAACAACGTCATATTAGCGCCAGCTCGCTTAACTCATCCACGGAGAGCCTTAGAAAGTCGACTGATTAGTGAGGAGATCTCCTATATTGAAATTGCGTCTGAGCTTTGCTACATTTCATAATAGTAACTCCCTCGCTCTACTCCTTCAGCTTCGCTGCACTCCGCCTCAGGAGCTACGCTCCGGATCAAGAATTCACATTTTGGATTCGTAGCAGCGAATTGAGTCCGGATGCAACGGTGTAGCTAAGCGTTAGCGTTGTGGTTATTTGGGAACCGGATATTCAACGAAATTGTTCATCGTGGGTAACCTAAATAACGGGTGGGTAATCTTCCTGGTACGAAGGGATGCAACGAATTTGAAGTTGGCCCATACATTTACGTTAAGCGATAGCACCTCAGATGCGAAATATGAAATTGTTGGCCCCATACACAATGATAGCAGCGGAATGCTTGCTGGCCATACATCGGAAGCCAAGATTACGTTGTGACTTAGCGTAACCACGCGGACTTGGTTGGCTGTTGTGTCACAATTAGCGAGCAAGCAAGCGATAGGATCCATCTTGGAAACTCGACGTTTAAGATATTTTTACAGGAAACCTTTGCTTCCTCAACCACGAGCGTGACTCCATTGCTAAGCACCGGCAAGAGAATGGATTGACTCATCATGCGTAAACGGAGGGAGGTAAAAGGTTTGTGAATACCTCTCGTCAACGTAATGAAAGAAACTTGGCTTCGTCGAAGTAAAGTAGATCCTGTCAAGCGATGCAACGAAGATTGATGATTAAAAAGTGGCCCATCGCGTCTCGTACACGAAGCATTTGCGGCTAAAAGAAGTAGAGTTGCAGCGAAACCTGTCCATCTGAACCTTACCAAGATTAACTGGCTCAAACGCGGGCGCCTTTTGGATGTTGAGACAGGCTGAGACTCTGAAGCAACTGACCTTGGAGACGAGCATCCTGAGGCTGAGGTGGCTAAAATGCCCTCTTGCATATAGCGTAGAGCGCTGATTTTGTCTAGGTCTTCGGCATGGGCTTGTCTGCCAGGTAAATTTGTATCAACCCCTAAAGCTTGCCATCAGGTGCTCCATTCTCAAAGGTTGATACTTAATTCACCGCACCACCGAATGCGACGTTCATGGTTGACGACATCGAGAAACCGCGGGGCTTTTCGCCGCTTTTTGATTACATAGATCGTCGCATATTGAGATGAGGTATCTCAGACAGGAAGAGATACGTCCAGAAATGCTACGATTAGGCCACCTACCTAGACCAATCCGCCACGCTAACAACACAAGCAACTTGAGCCCCGGCGGCTAACTGGAGCTCAACGACATGAATGCTGTACCTGTGTCAGATGACGGGAGTTTGACTAAAGACAGCGCGATTCTGAAGTGTGCAGACCTCTGCCTGAAGGCGATCGTCATCTTCGGATCGCCTTTCCAGGAGTTTGGTCGTCTCGAAGGGGTCCTGGAAGAGGTCGGCTTCACCGACGTACAAGTTCATTGCTTCAAGTGGCCGACTAACAGCTGGCCCAAGGATCGGAAGCATAAAGAGATTGGTGCCTGGAACTACGAAAAAATCGCGCCTAACTTTGACGGGTTCATCATGGCTCCCCTGACACGAGCCCTCGGCTGGACGAAAGAAGATGTTGTCGCTCTTGCTGCCGAGGTCTGCAAGGAATTTGGAGACAAGAGCATCCACGCTTACTACAACATGTAAGTGGTATTGTTGTTGAAGGTGAAGATGTCTTGCTAATTTGGGTAGTTGGTCCATCCACGGAAGAAAGCCTCTCTAAGACAAAGGGAGTCAGTTAATGACGGGGGTTAAGAGTTCAACCAGATAATGGTCGACCGAGAGGCCAACAAGTGAGGAGAAGTGAGATTTCTTGCCAATCAAAAGGTTTTACACATATTCCAATAGGAATAGTACCAGATGTGCTCGTCAGAACGAATCATCGAGAAGTGACAGTGATTATTGCAGGCCAATGTCCTACAGAGAGACATTCCAAGCCTGCTTAAGAGCTGCTAGTCAGAAAGACGAGTCTAATCAGTCAACCTCAAGGAAGGCTGTCTTGTTACTACGATCACTCTTACCGTACTTGTCAACCCTGTTGTCTCTAACCGCCGGCATAGCAGAGTTCTTGCCCAAAGCAAGCCTCACCATATTACGAAAGGCAACCCCCCAGAGTCGGCTGCCACCATCTTCTATCGGAATGCTCCGCTGATCTCGGCTTTCACCCATGACTCTGACTCAAACCACATCCGTCCATGTCGTCCTACACCACAACGCCATGTCTCACCTCAGCTCCAAGCAACCAATGCCCATTCCTCCGCATCTCACGATCTTTCCGCCATATCTTTGACGGATCCCTCCTCTTCTAATAACAAGCGGGCGATTGGTTTAGTGGTATAACGATCCCTTCGCATGGGATAGGTCCTAGGTTCGATTCCTAGATTGTCCATTCTTTTGCCCCTCGTGACGGGGCTTTTTGCTGCTGTGCTCCCCGAGAACGCCACAACTCCGTTCTCGACTCCCGACTGGACCAGAGCTCCCCAAATGCCCATTCCGGAGCATTCCTGTGCATATGAGAAGCTGGAAAGTCTGCTCTTTCATTAAATGGGCGATTGGCTTAGTGGTATAACGACCCCTTCGCATGGGGTAGGTCCTATGTTCGATTCATAGATTGTCCACGCATTACTTTTTGCTGCGTGTTACCCGTGCTTGGTGGCACATGGCTGAGAATTTCAATGACTTCAAGCATCAAGGCACCTGGTACGATGCTTCCGTGACTAAAACCAGATCTCATATGGCGATCAAGCCCCTTTTTCTGAACTGTATTTGGGTTGCAAGTAGGTAAGGGCAAGGCCATGCAGACCATACGAACAGATAATAGAGAGGGAGCTGCTAGTGCTATTTTCAGACTTTCTGATGTAGCTCCCGAGCTATCTCTCTTGTTTTCCTGGCATTCATTATAATGAACGAACGGCACACCGCGAGTCTGAGGCCGTGCCGGTGACCGTTCTCCCGAAGGCTTGTACTTCATCAGCAGCAGTGACAGTCGTGCAGCAGCCTACGAATGCCGTAAACAGCTGAAGGGAAATTGAGCCAATGCAATTGGCTGTGCCAAAACACCGCGTTCCTCGCAAATAAACCAATATATATAAGTCTCCTAAAAGAGATCGCAAAGATGCCCAGGTTGCGTTGTTGAATCAGTGACTGAACCTCACTACTGTGGAGAGTTGGGAATGCAGATTCAGCCATAAAAGCGCATATGAGCTGCATCAGATCTGACAGCAAACCAAAATTGGTGTGATTGTCGTCGTTTTTCTCTCTGCATTCGCTGCATTCGACAAGGGAGCCGTGTATAAATTACGTGTACGCAACGTGCCAGTCGAGATCAATATCCGATGTCATCCATCAGATTCAGATTCAACTACCACTTCTTCGGGAAGGTTTGGACAAGAATACCCTGTAGAGGATGGAAATGATCTACAATAGAAGCACAAGGATGCCGATGAAGCGGTGCGCGGCAGATTATTTACAAGAACGGTCTGTGTGGGAGGCTGAGAAAGGCTGTACTACCGAAGCAAAGTTGAGACATCGTTCCTAACATAACTCATATTCGGTCTTTGTCGAAGTCAAACGGAAAAGGGGAGATCTACAAGATATACTACCGCCACTTTAGCGTAGTCCCATAATGTTTTCAATGCATGAAAGAGCTGTGATCCATGCTGAGGTTTTATCTCTAAGAACGAAGGAAACAGATGTCTCAGGTGCTGCATAGGCCTCTTCTGTTTGGCAAAATAATATTTCTCGGGCTGATTTGAGACGAATGCAAATTAAATCATGTCTCATCACATACGAGAATCTGTCACAAGAGTCACTGGGTTATACTCAAGTGAATACACCGCAGACAATACGGATACCAACTGGCGAGTCCGAACGGCACTCTCAGAGCAAAGTATCATGTACCCAAGGGAGAGACTTGCCGGCTCGTGGTCACTACTCACTTTATAAGTACCCAGCAGACCGCAATTAGTTAACGAGATTTCTTCTTCAGATGCGATTGCTGCTGCCGACTCCATAGACTAAGGCAACGCCTGGTTTTATATTACACCCAGCTCCCTAACGCAATTGGCACTCACGAACAAGCCACGCTCACCTGAGCATATATAAGGCAGGACACCTCGTCGTTAAATCTCACTGAAACGCACAATGCTCTGGCCGCGGTGTGCTAGGAAGATCGCTGATTTTCTCAATTGAAGTCGAATTAGGGCCAAAAGTCAGCAACGGTAAGTGAGGAAGGGAAAGGCTTGCTCTTTACTACGGAGCTTCCAGAGCGCTGTTCATCTGGACTTCAAGGCGAATAAGCCACAAGAACTAACACAGGAAGACGGTATCATTGCCCCCGACAGAATATCAAATTAATCGGACAGACTCCATACCTTCACCATACTCAGAAAGGCTATCCTCCCAAACAAGAAGTTCCGAAAATCCCGCCATTCAACCTGATGTCCTCTGATTGGCACCCGCAAGTAGACCTTATTACCACTTATTGCACGGCAGCACGGCTAGCAAGACTGGCACCTGGCTGCTTTTCGTCCCGCGCAGTATATATCCAGATACCCGTCTCCCTCCGAAGACGATTTAGCCACAAGATGAGCTCGTTCAAACTTGTGGATCGCATTTCTTCACCATGATAACGGGGATATTTGCAGCGGCTGCAATCGCCAAATGCCACCCCTTAGCGAAAGAGCAGCTCGCGCTACAGATCTCATGGAATATGGACACGCCACTATTATCTGCCGTTTTCCGTTTCGTATTCACCTCTGGAATAATCTCACACTGCCACGGCATCATTTCATCTATTCCCCTCAAGGTTCACGGATTTGGGAAATCCTTGCTAAATACAACGGGTGACTGAAGACTCTTGAGCAGCCTCCAGTGTACCGACCATTAATTACAGACGTTGCTGTAACGATTGATTGGGATGAAAAGAATAACAAATATAGATGGACATTTCATAATTTATATTGAACAGCGTAAGACATGTTCCGTTCTCAACATGCGATCCCCTGGACCCCTAGCGTTCAGCCTCTGGTAACCTTCACAACCCCAACTTTCAAGGCAAGTATAAATGTGAACACCTATCTTCCTAAAGTGTCCTTGCAGCAAAGCAACGGGAAATTTCTTCATTCTGTGGAAAGTTCCTAAAGGATCGTTCTCGACGAGTCAGCTACACCAATCCACTCCAAAAGTGTGAGGAATTGTGATCACGGCTCCCCCCACTCACAGAAGAGATACATCTCCATGCATCATGTTCTCTTCTTTCGTATCCGTCCGGGAACAATCCCGCACTGCCACGCCATTCTATCGCCTGTTTCATTGAGCCTTGATCCGCGTACTCGGGAGATTTCACTGAAAACGATGGGCTGGTGATATTTCTTGAGCAGCCGCCGCGGGGTACGAAGCAGAATCATCAGGATGAGGAAAAAGCCATGCCGAGACAATGACACCGTGGTTTATACCCAAGAACATCCAGACCGAGTGCTCTCCGACGTAGCCCCTAGTTCAGATCTCCTCGCCTTCTCGTAATATATAACCCCATTACATTCTTGTCTTCTCTGCTCTCACAGACAGACAAATGTGTTCTTGTTCCATTTCTCAGCACTGGTGATCAGAAACAGATGTCAGCTGTTCAACCCGTGAAGGCCATCACCCAAGTTCAAATAGACAGAAAACCATCCAGCCCCATCTTCCTCCAATCCGTAGCCGTCCTCGTCTTCTGGCGCGTATCTCACCCATAATATCACAAAGTCAATGACGCCAGCTAGCAACCGCACATCCACGATATCCCACCGCCTGTTGCTTGAGCATGGGTCCTTTCACGGGGAGATCCTCGCTGCACCCAAGAGGCTATGGTGAATTCTTGAGCAGACTTCGCGACGCTTTATCATCATGGGAGAAGAGAAGAGAATTCATAAGATCAACTGGCCTCTGGCTGTTTTCTCGCCACACGCTCCCCTTTACAACCTCAGATTCTAAAGCATCAACACCAGCAAACTACAGGTATATAACGCGACTTCTGTTGCGACGTTGTGACTTCCTTTTACGAAAATGTGCCTTCTTGACGTGCTTTTCAATTGCAGAAAACAAAACCTTGCGCTCAATGGTGCCAGGCTCCTCTTTCGAAGCAACGAACCCCGATCCAAATGAATCCACGCTCCCTACAACCACATGTTGTCCTGCTTCTCCCACTCATCGCCGTACCTATTTGCGTATCCCATCCGCAACCCAAAAAAAACCACGCCAGCTATGTTCTGCTCTTAGAATCCATACATCCAAGCCACAACATCCCACGCAGCCTTATTTGCCGGGCGACAGCTTGCTGAGCTCAACATGCACGTCCTCATCTATCCTTTTGGTGGAGTGAAGAGCAGACTGACCCCTAACGCAACATGCCAAAAACCTCCCAATTTATACAAACACCCCGCACCCAAGCTCAGCTGCCCCTTAACACGACCGCGAGGAACACAAGATCAAGCTGCCGAGTATAAAAGACCAGCTAAACGCTGTGTTTGAATCCTAGGCAGCAAGCAATCGATCTTGATGGTTGTACGGCGCTTAGGAATCAAGGTTCGTTCAAATTCAACGAGGTACATCATCTCTCCAAGTCCAAGAGTATCTACGTCAGGTCGCGGTATACCAAAAAAGTCCCCCCAGATCGTGTCTCACCTCACCCCGTGGTTATCCCCGTCCTCGGGCACGTATTCCATCCGTAACTCCCAAAAGCAACGACGCCAGCTATCGTCCATTGCCTCAGATAACTATGAGACCGCCATGCCAGTTCCCAGACGCCACATCTTGTCGTGCCCCAGACAACACCCCGGGTTTGAAATCACTGCACTGACAGACGGGCTCATTCTTGCGCTGGTCCCAAGCTCACACTGATCATTCACCAATTTATACAAACACAACGCCTCACAAAGCCCAACTGTCCCGTAGCGTAATCGCAAGAACATCAGACTGTGTGACTCGCCGAGTATAAAAGACCATCCAAGCCGCCCTCTTCATCTCTCCACAGCCAGGAATGGACGGACCCACCACGACAACATGATTGAACAAGACCTCCCCCAGGTTCTTAAAAAACCACTATGCGATTATCTACACGTACAGAGGACCGCATATTTCTCATTTTAGCGGCCTGTGTGCTGCTTCGCCATTCTCCCCTATCCATCATCCATACCCTCATATCCGCCAGCGAATACTCCAAACCCAGCCTCTAGCACATCGTCAAAGACACTCACCACCCTCCCTCCTCAAGGACCATAGCCGTACGCAGGATGGTATCTGCATGTTTTCTACGACACTTGAAACCCGACTTGGGACAACCACCCCGCATTTTGGCTGTCTTGCCCATGGCTGTACGTAAACTCAAGAGCTTTTATACACCCACTTACTCCCTCACACACCTCACACCCTCAAGTCCCCCTCCACCATGACCAAACACAAGCAACTCATGCTAGAACGCAAATCACCGCCAGCACGCGCCAATCTGACAACCTACAAAAGCCTAAACCAGAGCCCGCTCTCCCATCTCCAGGCAACCAACAATGTCCGTCCAAGACATACGTGTTGATCGGCAGTCAAACCTGAACTCCTCAAACCCGCGGGCTAGCCAAAGAGCACAACCATGACCCCAGGGCGTCAGAACAACAACATGTAACCGAATCTTCACCTTCCATCATCCACACCCTCGTATCTGGCGATGAATACTCCACCGACGAAGCAACGTCCACAGGAACTACCCACCATCGCCCTTTACCAAAGTGACCGTGTCCCGGATGACGATGTCTGGTCCAATATTTCCACCAAGCATCTTCCAAAGGAGACAGTGGAATCGCCCAATCGTCTTGTCCATTGCTTTACGAAGATCCGAGGGCTCTTATATATCAGCCACCTCGGCCCCGCTACTGACTCTCGATACATGCACCCCGGAAATATTGATAGTCATCAAACAAGTAACTCATTTTAGGATCATAGGATAGTCATGAAATATGCTGGAACTGGGTTGTTTTATGAAAAGAGAAAAAATAAAGTAATGAAGTCATGCTCGCCCGCCCCCGCATGAGCACCAGAACACAATATGAAAACACGACTTCGCTTTCCATCATCCATGCCCTCGTATCTGGCGACTAACACCCCAAAGAATGAAGCAACGTCTAAAAGGACCAAGCCACCATCAATCCCTAAAGGACCGTAACTAGGGGCAGCATGATGTCTGGCGAACCAATCCCATCAACAACCTCAATGTCTACGATCCCAAGACAGGCTGATTGCTTTGCCAATTTCTGCATCTAGACTAGAGGGCTTTTATACCCCGACCGCCTCGACCTGACCCCGCGACTCTCACTCCCATACCTCTCGGTGCCATACCTTGCGGAAACATTCACAGTCATCACCAAATAGCTCATTATCAGGATCATAGGTTAGTCATGAAATATGCTGGAATTGAGTCGTTAAAAAGAGAGAAAAAACAAAGAAACCAACTCATGCTCGCCCGCCTGTGCGTCACTGATACAAATGAATTCCCAACCACCCTTGGCTCGCTCGCCCACTCTTCTCAAGCCAGCCCCAGTCGACGCCGGCCATTTTGCCCATCCTGGTATCAAAAGCAGCCTTTCTCTCGTCAATGTTTCGCAACCACCCTAGTCGTGGTGTGGGTTTCTAAAACCGCGAAACAGCGGAACCCCGGTGATGGATGGTATCTATGATGAATGAAATTTCCTCCTCGTCCTTCCTACAAACATAGAAGATGATGATGCAATGATAATGTAATGTTGTATGCGTGTTCTTCCTCCATTCTCGTTCACTGAATCTTGATGGCCTCGAATAAGGTCAGGCTCAACGCCGTGTCGTTTTCTCCAATGTTGGGGGTCGGCTCGCTAAGCATCTCCCATCTGCGGTAGGTGAACGGCGTAAGCTTGTCGGTTCCCTGCATGGAAATGGGAACCTTGAGTCGCGGTGGACCGGCTTGCTGTGTGGTGGGTTGCTGACGGTGGGCGAGCACAAACTGGTCTGTCGGCGGAGCCATCTGGCTGAAGAGGTATCGCAGGCGGGCGTCGGAGGACGCTGGATTTTGCGGCGTGCCGTTCGTCAGTAGGACACGTACGCACTGCAGGCGTGTGTCATCGGGCAGGCAGTCGACAAGCAGCAGGGCCAGGTCGAAGACTTGCTGGCTCAGGGGCCGGCCGGTCTGGGGCTCTTCGAGGGCAATTCCGTCCAGCTCGAGAGTAAGGCCAGCCAGGACGATCAGAATCCGTCCGCGAATTTCAAAGGCTGTGGTGCTAGTTGGAGGCTTCATGTTCGCCCCCTGGGCCGGGACAGGTGCTGCTTCGTTGGCGTTTGTGTGAAGAGTGATGAACTTCAGCAGCGCCGGAAGCCAATGCCTCAGGATAGAAGCGCGTAGCTCCCGCTTGTCGTCACCGCCAACTGCCAGGGTCTCCCAAAGTTCCGATAGCTTCTCGACCATGCCGGAGGTAAGTTGGGAAGTCCTGGGTGCCGGGCGGCCGCGGACAATCGCCTCGACCACAGACAACAGACTGCCAGCAAGCTGGATGCTGTCCTGGGAGAGTGGGTCGGAAGCCGAAGGGTTCTTCTGAGACGGGAAGAGACCCAGGAACCGCAGATGAGCCTGCCTCTTGAGGTGCTCCGTAACCTC
Source organism: Colletotrichum sp. SAR 10_99 (assembly GCA_028654355.1). Classification (NCBI taxonomy): domain Eukaryota; kingdom Fungi; phylum Ascomycota; class Sordariomycetes; order Glomerellales; family Glomerellaceae; genus Colletotrichum; species Colletotrichum sp. SAR 10_99. Next base: position 60,383 of record JAQIUT010000084.1, read on the forward strand.
CTCGTTGAGATAAGGCAACATGCTCGTCCACATGACGTTGTTCGCGGACACAGCCCGGTCCATAGCGCGGGAAAACATGTCGAACTGCGACATCGCCTGCTCTCCACCTCCCGGGCTTGTAGTGGTGTCTGCGGGCAGGCCGATAGACAACTTTAGCTGGCAGAACGGGAGGGTGAATTCATTGGCGAGTTCAAGCACAGTCTCGAAACTAAGTGGCGTTCCGTCTTGAGCTCCCGGCATCAGCAGCTTGGTCGTGATCTGCGCAAACAAACCGCTCAGGGCAGGGTCGGCTGTCTTCGTTCCCAGAGATTGAACCACGGAAGGGGCATCCAGCAGGACTAAGAGCTTCAGAAGCTCTAGCATGTTGTCTCCACACGCCGAGTTCGACAAGGGCAACGAGATCACGGGTTGACTTTGCAGGCGTGCGTATTCGACAAGGGCGTTTCGAACGAGGATCACCATGTCCTTGTGGTTCTGACGAGGCGCGACCTTCTGTTGAATATAAAACCGATACGTCTCTTCTGGCGTCAAGGCCGTCTTGAGGGTAAGCGGCATGACGCATAGGCTGAGTACCTCCTGCATGTACGTCGTCGTGCTGTTGACGGGCGCTGCAGGGTTGCGAGCGACGCTGCTCGAATCGACGGTCGTCGTGGTGAGGAGGATCGGCAGCGTCAAGCAACCTATGCTGATGAGCAGCGGGTAGATGTCCGCAAGGCCAGGCCGGCTCTTGAGCGCGCTGACGTGATGGACCCAGTCGGTCATTCGCAAGTCGAAGTGTTGGGTGTCGAAGATGCGCAGTCGGCCGAGGAGCGCACTGTAAGCACGCTGCCGTTCTGGCGAGTTAGCCCATGAAGATTCCAACCGGCTAACAACAGTCTGGAAAAGACGGTCCATAGTCGGTCGGTCCACGCTCGTCCCGCTGGTCAACAACTTCTCGATCTCCTCGTGCAGTTCCCCTTCGGCGTCCTGAAGCCTGCCAGCCATGTTATCGGAAACGGGCGAACATGCGTCGATAGCAGTGTTGCGGTCACACTGGTGGAGTTCCTTGCGCAGATGCGTAGCCGTGTTCGTCAGCCCTGGCAGACGAGCCGCGAGGTTCGCCAAAGACGCCAAGAGAGGCCGAGCGGCGACACCCTGCTCTTCTCCCACCACCTTGAGTCTTTCTAACAACACATCGAAAAGCTCCTTGCCCACGCCCAGAGCAGCGAAGATCGGCAGGTGCACATTAACGGTATCGGCGCAGGAAGCGAGAATCTCGGGGTTCGACACACGGATAACGACCTTGACAATTTCAGCCAGCACGGAAAAGTCCGAAGCAGCCTCCAGGATCGCACGGGCAAAGTTGAACATGGGCACAGAAACCTGGGGCCTGTTCTTGGTCATGACCGTCTCGGTCGTGAAGATCTGCAAAAGTCGAGCTCCAACCTCGGTTTGAAGGGCACGGTTACTGTTAGAAATTAGACGGCAAAGTTTGCCCAGAGAGACGGGCTTTCGCTGGAGGATCGGATCCCCAGCCGGAAGGGGTAGGCCCATGGCATGTTGAATGCATTTCAGGGCCGTGTTAATATCTTCTGCTTCGTCGTTGACGTCGTACGTCGCTCTTCGGAGTAAGCTCGCTCGCGTTGCCAGAGACGCTGGGTCCAAGGCGTGAAGCGGCAGGTCCACCAGCAGCCTCGTTGCGCATGAGCCCTCTCGTTCCGTGTCGGAAGGTTCCCGAAGACCGCCTCGCGCAATCAACCAGAAGACATATCCTTGAAACTGAAAGTCCCCGCTGCGCGCGATTTCTGATACCAACATGTGGAACGTCTTCTTCGCGTTCGGCTCGGTCGGCGGGCATTTGCTCAAAAATTCTAGGATTGCCGTCGTCACGTCTAGTCCGGTCGGGATCCAGGCTCGCAAGAGGCTGGCAGTTATGTAAACCTTGGCAGCGCCGGGTCGGTGAGGCGAGGTGCACCATTCCAAAAGCGTGCGCACAATCATGCTCTTGTCCTCACTGACCATCCAGAACTGCGTAGCCAGGTCGGCTGTATATATCGTTTGAAAAGTAGTGTCAAGTTGTTTGACAAGTATTTGGCGGTTCGCCGGCTGGGAGTTGTTCGCCGACGCAACCAGCTGTTCATTCCTCGAGTTGATCGATTTGAATGCAGTCTGCGCAAAGTCGTTGTCGATCGGGATAGAGGCGAGGAGTGCGTCCCTATACTTGAACCAAGTCGCAGGCGCAACGAAGTTGTCGGGGTGGGATGATACAAGGGGGATAAGTAATGATGTTAACCTCATGGACAATTGGATAAGAATGTCTCGGTCAGGATCGTTATGAATCTGTATCCGTTAGATATGCGCGCGGGTCTATGAACGAGCAACTTACCGTATTGAGATGGCCGAGGAGCGCATTGACTAGTCTCCGGCCATATCTTCTCAAACGAAGCAGATCTTTCCAGTAAATCTGTGTAATCAAAATCCACATCGGCAGCTTCGCCTGCGTAGAGTTTTCCAACCCAGACACGAGCCAGTCCATGTAGTGGTCGCGCTCGAGTAATTGCTCGGCATATAAATGTGTCGCGAGTCGAATGCTACAGTTTCGTTAGCTTCGCCAGCCCGGGCCACTGAGAATAAACTTACGCATATTGAACCTTGGCCTTCCAGTCGTTATCGCCAAAGGCCGTAGATACTCCCTCGACAAACTGCTCGACAAAAACCGTCCAATCTCTCAGCCACTTTGCCTCGCCCGTAACGACGAAAGGGCCGTTGGGGCCGGTTCCTTTCCTCTTGACTGATCGGATCTCGTTCGCGCCAACGCACTTGACCAGCCACACAGCCCTCTCTGTCGGCACATTCTTATTCAGACAGTGGTCCAGCAGGACCTTGCCTCTGATGCCGTGGGGGATGGTTCGGCTGAGGCGGCGCAACGATATGGAGGGGTTCGCCAAGTCCCTCAGCCACATTTCTCGCTTCGTATCGGTAAGGGTGACACGCGGTGGCGGCTTGAAGGTCGAGGGCGACGAAATCTGGCCGTTCAGTTTCCGCTGGTTCAGAATGCCGGTGAAGATGTTGGAGAGCAAGTTAAGCCCGGTCTTGTGCTTCAGGGCAGGGAACAGGGCGGCCTTGGCGGACGTGGTCTCGGCCGTGGTCGCGGGAGGCTTATCGAAGTAGCCGTTCTTGATGATGGTCTCGGACCACTGGTCCTCCGCGTGGTTGCCGGTCCACGGGAAGAAGTCGGCATGGCCCAGGTCTTGGGAGTCGCGCGCACCGCCGCTGCCGCCAAAACCTTGTTTCGCCGTCGCGTCGGATCGAGGCTTGCCAAAGGGCGCGTATCGGGGGGCGGCGGCGGGAGTCTCGAGGTGGTAGGGCTTCGGGCGGCCGTCTTTCTTGACTGCGACGACGGGCGCAGGGGAGTCTTTGATGGGTGTGGGGACGACGAATCGCGGTCGGCGTTTCGGCATGGGCATCGGCGGGTTGTCGACATCGATGGATTGGCCTTTGGCGGAGGCCGGCGAGCTCATATCGGTGAGGTTTGAGGGCTCGTTTTTGGGCATGAGGCGGTTGGGTGTGAGGATATTTGGCGAGTCGCTGGGGTGGTGCTGAGGGAGCATGGCGTCGTTGGACAACTCGAGCTTGAGGCGGGAGCCTCCCCTCCGCGGCAGGGTGCCATATCTGTTCTGGGCGACGGCAGCATCGTTGTCGGCGCCGGTCAGGTCGATCAGGTTCTCCTTACGAACGGGCGACTGAGGCAGATACTGTTGGGATAGGGTGCGCTGGTGGGTTGGCCGTTGGACCGACAGGCCGGAGCTGCTGAGGGTTCGCTGCTGGGGCGGTCGCGGCTGTACGCCCATTGGGGTCCGGGAGGTCATCGCAGGCGGATGGACTTGAGCGACATTGCTGATGATTCGGAAGAAGTCTGTTGGTGGATTTGGGGGGCTCAAGGCGGGATGGATGGTTGGCGGGCTGAGATGGGATTGTGTGCGGCGATGAAGGGTTGTCGTCGTGATAGGAAAAGGGAAGGGGGGATATCGGTCGATGGGTTTGGGTGATGTCGGGGATCTGACGGCGTCAGCCGCGCTATCTGTGCAGGGCCTTGGGTCTGGTAGGGAAGGCACAGGTACCGTACCGTCCAGTGGTAAGCAGGTGCGTGCGTGCGGTGCGGCCAGAGCCCGAGGTGCGCGCGGATATTCCACGCCTGGCACGCTGTGAGTTGAGTACGGTACGGATACGGGGGTTCGGTTCGGGGGAGCAGTGCGGCGTTACAGTGGGCCTCTGGTGTTAACCTGGGAGGCACCTTAACTTGGTAAATGCCCCAGCACAGTGGGCGAGGGAAGTTCAGGCGCAGTATCTCCGAAGGTTCCCGCGCGTGCCAGGTTCGGCTTGTCAGATGACTCGCGACGGCCCGCTCGAAATCTTGTTGCGCTCAACGTCGCGTGGCGATGGCGGAGGTGGTGATGTGAGGGGAAGAGGAGATGTCTTGATGCAAGAGAGATGGAGAGGATACCATGGGCGAGGGTGTGTGAATGTGACGAGCAAGTTGCCGAGTGAAGATGGCGGCCGGCTGAATACCAAGTTGGGCAACTAACAGAAAGAGACAAGTTGAATCATCAAACGTGAGGGAAGGTAGCTTCAGCCTTCAGTCAGCCCAGCGCAATAAAGTCCGAACCCAGGGTTTGGGTGGTGGATGGGAATGCGATTGGGATTGTGATTGGGGTTGGGAAATGTATGGCAAAGGGGGCACACCACAGTTGCAGCAGCAGCAGACAGCGGACAGCAGTCTCCATCGGCGTTAACCCGTGTTGGTGGTGTGTCGGGGTACCAAAGTAAAAATCGCTAGCCGTGGGGCGCCACCGATGCGATCTGCAGTTCCAGCGGGACGACGTCGCTGTTTGGGACACGGCCTGGGGGGGAAAAGATTCCGAGCTCACGGACGATTCCTCACATTACCTTACGGAGCATCCGTAGCTTTGAGTCTTTGATTGACGGGGTTGAGTTGCGAGGCGTTGCTTAGTCTGTTGGGCTATTTCTGCATCATGTATCTCCACCTCATCACCTTCAGTCAGCAACTCGTGTTTACTGCATAGTGGTCCCTCTGTCGTTCGGCTACTGATACCGCAGAGTGTATTACCGAATACCGATACGCAACCTGCAAAAACAACTCGGTGGCAGGAACGAACTCCACGTCCTCAGTCACCTCAGACTCAGCATCCGCTAGCAGGCCGTGGTCGCGCCAAGCCCGTGTGGGCAGGGTTCCTCCTCATGGGCCGCCGTGCCTTTACCACGGATCCCATTGGCTCCTCCGCCCAATGTCGTACAGCTGATTCGCCCGCCGCACTGCAGTCTGCCAGTCCCTGACTTTTGCCGGGCCCTGGCTGGCTGTCGCGAATCCACTGTCTCTCCACGCCAGCCAACTTACCAAGTCTCGCTGCTCCGAACATTGCCCGGACCAAGACACCAGGTCTCGGAGCATGCAAGTCACAGTCGAATCGAGAATCAAACACATCTTCATCGTTATCCTCATTGTTCTCCCAGCAATCTGTCATCCTCACCAGACACAACCTACATTAAGGTAGCTCCTGCTTAGATCCAAACTCTTCCCATGGAACGTTAAGATTGGAAGCTGACAGAGCGGACCCCAGGCTTAGTCAAACCATACCTACCTACCTACCTTAGGTACCTACCTATCCAGGTCAACTGCTGCTGCCGCCGGCCGGGAACCCAGGAACACCCCCCAAGCCCCCGGGGCCCCCTTCAAACCCTCTCTCTCGGCAAACCGTACCGCTGGAATGGAACTGGGAAACCAGAAACCACAGAGAGCACGCTCACGGAACCCGGAGAGGGAAAGCCGCCAACGAGAGAAAACCTACCTACTTAGTACCTAAACACTGCACCTACCAAAACGCCTCAAGGCCTGGCCCGCGCCCATGACTTCAAGCTTCCCCTTTCGGGACGCCATCCCTCGCCTTTTTGTCCCCAGCAGACGCCACCAAAGCCCACAACCAACCAACCACTCGCTCTCAACACCGCATCGATCACCAGTCACCAGTCACCAGTCACCAGTCACCACCCATCGCTGGCTGTCTCTGTTCATCTGCTTCCGATTTGCCCTGCAAACCTCCGCTGTCGTTTTGTCTTTGCCTCCTCCTGGGTGGGCAACATACGACGTTCAGCAACATAACAAGGCCCCCCAAAGACGAAAACATCTGAGCGGCGCACCGCCGTCAGGGAAACGTTAACGGCAAAGCCAACAACCACACACAAACACCCGGCCTTCCTTTTCCCGCGTTTCGTCCAGAGAATCCAAAATCCCACCGGTCCTCAACCAATGCGGACGTCGCTATATTACCCTCGGCTTATACGATCCCCATCCTGGTTGTTGTCCCAAGTCTGCTTGCCCCCCTCCACGAATGCCTACCACGAATAGCAAGTTCGGTTTCTTTTCCCCAGGTACGTACGGAATCCTCTAACCTGCTGGCGCGAACGAACCAGCCATTGACAGCCCACCCGTCGGGGGGCCTGTAAACGCAAAATCGGACAAGACCAGACCAGACCAGGCACCGGGCCGCCATGGGATGGGGTGGTGCGCCGCCGTCTGTCTCTGCGTGTATCGTGCTAAGTTGGTGCTTGGGGGCCCTGTCTCGATATGGCCGAATCGTCGCCAGGTGTCACTCAATCTGCCATCGGACTGCATGCGATCCGCCGCCAATGAAGTGTCTTTCTCACGACGCCTGCCGAGCCGGTCCAGTGCCAAACAAACCACTGATGCACACAACGATTGCGCATTGGGGATCCCTTCAGCTGACACCCGCCGTGTGACCCCATCACCACATCGCACTTGGCAGTGTGCCTGGACTCACTGTCCAACATCGTGGAAGCCGGTGTAAGGTTCACTAAAGGCGAGACGGTGCCAGCTGGATGCTCTTCGTCCCACCACGGCCATGTCCATGTGGCATGCCGCGCTGCCCGACTGGGACAATGTCTCGCTCGCTACCTGATTTAGCCAGCGGGTATTTGGCCCAAAATCACACGAGTGAAGTGGCGGCATACCGTCTAAAACCACAACAAGTGGTCGACGTTGACGATGATGATGCCCAAGACAGTGACAGACAGCTCGGCAGTCCAGCTGGCCCACTCGTCGTGTCGCTGCAACCAGGACTTGTCCCGGTACGCGCACCATACAACGCAAACACACCGCATCTCTGGCCGACGCACCTCGACGGGAACACCTTCCATCCGGCTGAAGGGACCTGCAGGGCCCGTGTGGGGGCGGCCTGGAAGCAAGCACCTCAAGCAAAGCAAATGCTCCTGTAGGTCGGCCGCGGCGTGCCTGCAGCAGCAGCAGCAGCAGCAAGGCGGCCTACGTACCTATCTTTCCCTGGGCATGCAAGTCTGCCTGCCTGCCTTCGCCAGCCTGCAGAAGGGTGGCCCGCAGATGACGAGACTTTCCGCCCAAGATAACAAGACCATCGTAAGAGCTGGGCATGCAGGCCGCTCAAACGACACCAAGCCCCCGAGAGAAAACCCCCGGTGGGCAATCTCGGGGAATGCGGAGGAGTGGCCGCTGACCAACGACTACATGTTTTTGCTGACTTTGTGTTTTTGGCTTGCAATATGTAATCAACGCTCTCAAAGCCCAGCTTTCTGAAAGATGCAAGTTCCGTAATGTCCATAGTCCGCGCCCCTCCGCAGGCCGCATCTCCCGAAGCAAAAGGCCCCGCAAAACCGGCCCCCAAGATTCCTGGCGCTGTTGGAGTTCGCGAAGCCAGTCTCGCACCTCCGTCGTATCTCGCACCGCACCGCTCCATCTTCACAGCCGCAATTTATCCAATTTTCGCACCGCGGCAAAAAGCAACGAACGGCATCCTCGTGAAAACCCCCCTCGCAAAGCCAACCGGGATACGCCCGGCCCGCGGCACAGCTCAGACGGTGCTCTCCGTCCGGTCTCAGGCCAAGACGACACCATAATCTCAGAGTGGTGTCCCTTCGTTATCGGAACCTCACCCGCGCAAAGTATCGTAATCATGGCCGTGAAGTATGCGTAAACTTGTCAATATCGGGTTGCGTTCGGAGGCCCCGCCCGACGGCTCGCGCGGCCAATTGCAGCTGCGGCGACCACGCCGGGGGTGTGGCTGTATCTGAGAACGTGGTCGGCTGAGCGGGGGTGCCAGCCGGCCGCCGGATTTGCTTCCCCAGCTTGGGAGGATGGATGCCTAACTTTCCAGGCGTGAGGTTTGTGTGATTGCGCCTGGGGAGCTGGGGAAAGCTTCACCTCGCAAGGTAGCAGCACGTGGATATCGCGACGACGTGCAGCAAAGCTTCCTTCCACGTTCCATAACCACCCATTTCCGCACCGAATCCGCAACAATGGCGAGCAAGAGGGATATGCGCCGGCCGGACCTGAGTAAGCACTTTCCGCACGCCTCAATTGGGAGATGTCGCCATGGCTGACCTGTGATCGTTTGTGCTACAGTCGTCCCCTACCAGGAGCCCCGAGCCAAGGGCGAGAACGCCGAGTTCTCCTCGACGCTGTCGTCCACGCTTCCCATGGCTGCGATGCTCACGCGCAACAAGTTCATCGGATGGTACGCGAAAATACACCTTTGATTCCCTCGCCGACCCCTATTCGATACGTGGCAGGTTGGGATGTCTGGACAAGTAGCTGACACGATACAAAAATGCAGGGCCTCCGTCGTCTTTTCCGTGCAGACCTGGCTCGGCGAGAGCGAGGAGACGAAGAAGAGCTCCGCGACGCCGGGATACTTCTCCGTCGGCATGTCAGGTACGTCCCCCTCGCGAAGCAACGGCCCGGATGACGGATAACTAACGGGCGCGCGACAGTCATGGCCCTGGCCGTCACATACCTCCCCATGTTCCTCCCCCCGCCCGTCCAGCGCGGCGCCGCCACCGGTACTGGCCCCGCTGCCCCCGTGCCCCCTGCGTAGACAGGTTGTGTATGATTATCACTCCGGACGGGTAGTACGAGATGCAGACGGATGAGGCTTTATACGGTGGTATGGCGGTACGATATCATGGGAGGGCTTTTTGTCACGGAAAAAGCATATAGCAAGCGCGGGTGACGAGATGCCGGCACGCGAGAGGGAGGGAGTCCGGCGGACGATTTGTAGCATAATACCTCACCGGGCCCGCGCACCGCGTGGCGCCGTTCTTTTGGTACAGAATATCTTAATAGCAGCAAGCAAGCATTCAAGCCATACATTTCTGTTGATTAATTTTCCCGATTGTGCATGTGAAGGCGCCTGCTTTGGTACATTTTTGGGTGGTTTGAAGGGAGGATGTGTCGCATGTCGTCATACCCTTCGCCGTCAGATAACAACCCGGGAGTCGCACGCAGCCTTGCCTCAGCTGCGACGTTACAGGTTCAACCACCAGATCTGCCCAGCACAACAACAAAACTTCAAATTTTGCGAAACAGATCTGGGAAGGATGGGATCCCAGCTCATCGACGAGGCCTCCGTCCTCGCGCAGTTCGACGCCCTCGTGCGTAAGGGGACGGTCCTCTACAGCGACGACCTGAAAAAGATTCACCACCAAGATGGCGGGTTCGAGGTAATCCCCCCATCTTATCACATTTCCCGCACACCCAACTAACCAACCACAGTTCGAATTCCGCCTCACCTCAGCCTTGAAAACCAAACCCGCCGCCGTCTTCGACAACTCGGAGCTCGACGCAGCAACCACACCGCCAAAGTCACCCTCGCCGTCACCCGCAGCCGGCACCGACGCCATGGAGCTCGACGCCGAGGGCCAGATCCCCGGCGGCGACATCTCCGTCGCGGGCTTCGTCATCTCCCCCGTCAACAACACGCACGTGCTCATGTTCAACAAGTTCTGCGCGTACAGGCCGCACCTGATCCTCCTCACGGCAAACGGCTACCGGCGGCAGTTCGAGCCGCTGGGGAGGGAAGATCTAGAGGCCGCGAGGGACGTTCTGCGCGGGCTGAATTCGAAGGCGGGGAGCGAGTATCTTGTGATTTTCAACTGCGGAAGGGACGGCGGGTGTTCGAGGCTGCATAAGCATATGCAGGTCATACCCGCCCCGTCGGATTTCCGGCTATGGCCTGATGAGGGGGCGTTAGAGGCCGCGGTGCCGTATGAGTACCGCCTCAAGCGGTTCGAGAACGGGGTTCCCGGGGGGGAGGAGGTAGCTGGGATGTATGCCGAGATGCTGCGTGCCGCGACGGCGCTGGTGCCTGGGCGGGAGGCGGTTGTCGAGGAGGACGGGGTTGCGGTGCCGCATAATGCGGTCCTGAGCGAGCGGTGGATGGTGGTTGTGCCGCGGACGAAGATGGATGTGGACGGGGGCGGGGTGAATGCGGCGGGGATGCTGGGGATGGTGTGGGCTTCGGGGGAGGAGACGTATGAGCGGTGGATGGGGCTGGGGCCGAGGGAGGTGCTGGCGGAGGTTGGGGTGAGGAAGAGGTAGAGTGTGGAATGATGATAGAGGGTAGAACTCGTATAAGAGGGGATGATGTACAGGATATAAACGATATTAAAGCAAGTAGACGATAGAATGGTTTGGATTAGTTTCTTAGCAGCGAAGATATATGTGTTATTATAGAATTGCTTCTTACGTCTCTAATACTTCTCATCAGCATCTTGACTGGCTTTATGCGCCGCCGTTGTTTTAGGTAGCAATAGATTATTCTCACGATACCATCCCTCTCAAATAAACCTCAACCCTCACCCTCTACAACTTCCCCTTCCTCTTCTTCTCTAACACAACATACCCCGCCTCCGCCCTCGCCAGCACCGCCCCCTCCTCATCCACCATCTCCATCTCAACCGCAAACGTCCTCCCCTCAACCCTCACCAACCTCGCCACAACACCCACCACCGCCCCCACCGGCACCGCCCTCCGATACTCCAGCTCCAACGTCCGCGTAACATGCGGTAGCATCTCCATCCGTCCATACATCTTATTCACGAACCCCACCGCGCCAGCGCACTCGTCGAAGATGGAGGCCACGACGCCGCCGTGCACGCGCTCCCGCTCGAGGGTGCTTAGCCCGTGGGAGAGCTTGAGGAAGAAGCGGACGTGGGCGATGTATCTTTCCTGAAGTGGTGCGGAATCGGAGGGCGTGGAAGAGGGAGGGGTTTGGAAGCAGCCGATGAAGTAGGGGATGGTGGCTTTGCTGTGCAGGGTGACGCCCCAGAACTCGGAGGCGCGGAGGGAGGGGTCGAAGTGCCGGGTGATGGGCGGCATGGAGATCAGGCCTGGCTCGCGGAGGGTGGCGGAGACCCAGGGGATGGTGGTGAAGTAGGCGATTTGGTCGGCGTAGGCTGAGTCGGACATTTTGGTGGTGATGGTGGTATGTGATTGATGGCGGGAGTGGTTCTGGAGAGGGGAGTTTGAGTTCGTCTTATGTTTTCTGTGGAATTAAAGATGAGTTATCTGGTAAAGAAACGGTCGACTTGGCGAGAGACATCCTTCCGGGTCTGCCGTGTTCAAGTATCTACGGCGGAGGTAGCCCGGCGACCCGGCAGGTGGCCGTCGGGGTCGCGGAGTACGGCAAAAGCCCCATCGGTGGGTAACGGCAATTGAAGAATGGCATGACGTGGAGAATCGCGATATCAGAGTTTATTCTTGGCGAGAACTCTGATATATCATGTTCGGGGGTGTTCAGTAATCTGGCGGTTTGAGTTGTGTAAGTTGGGATGGCATGTCTTGAGATACGGATTCGACTGCTCAGGTATGATAAAAGCTTCAGAACAAGTCGGCTTTGTTCTCACGAACTACCGAGCATTGCGATATTGAATGACATTTGCCACCTGCTGATTACCACCAGCCAGTCAGGTAGATTACTGTGTTGAAAATTCATTTTTGTCTGTAATACCATAGCTCTAGTTATTATCGTTGGTTTCGTTGTTGTTGCTACGCTCGCGTCATATCTGTCAGTTTCTATCATCCTCATCGTGTCTGCCTTCCTCGGCGTCCCTGTTTCTCTCCTTATATCGTCCTAGTGATACCTCAACTATGGTTTCTGCCATCATTTCATCTGTTCAGTCGAATAGCAGTGCCTCCATGGATATCAGCATTGAACGAGTTTGTCTTCAACACCAGGGACAGTACGCTACCACCGTCATTAATCTCTTCTCAATGGTGATGAAGTTTTATAAGACTGAGAGCTTTAAAGCTTCACGAAAGCATCTGTCTCCCTCCAAAACTCCTCCGGCGCTTCGATCCAAGGAAAATGCCCAGCTCCCGCAAGAACCTTGATCTCAGACCCTTCGATACCATCAGAAACAGCCTGTGCTCCCTCTCCGCTACAAACCGAATCCTCTTCTCCTTGAAGAATCAGCGTCTCAGCCTTGACCAATCCAGCATCCTTGATATGAGGCAGTGTGTTCTCCTCAGACATGTCGTTCCGGTTCGTCTGCCACGCTGACGCAGTCGCGGGGTTCTTGCTCGCCACAGGCGCGGCCATGTCCCGTCTCAGGATGTCAGCGTTCTTCACATCAGCGAACCACCAGACCAACATCGTGTCGAGAGACTCTCTGAAGTGCTCATCGTCCCTGGGTCCACCGGCCTTCGCGATTTCAATCAGTTTCTTCACAGAAGGGGCATACGCCTCATGGTCCTTGCGCTTCTCCATCCAGGCTCTAACATGTCCCGGAACGCAATCCATAACCTGCGGCGCGATGAGAAGCAGCTTGGAGACGTTGTCCGGGTACCGCTGGGCGTAGCGCAGAGCGATGGCGCCGCCGTGCGAGTGGCCAATGAGAAGCGGGAACGTTTTGAGACCGAGGTGAGTTCGAAGGTGTTCCAGGTCCTCGACCATGGTCCTCGCGTTCATGGTGGTTGGATCTGCTTTGCTTGAGTCGCCATTGCCGCGGGGCTCAAAGTACAACACTGTGCGGTTTGCTTCGAGGCGCGGGCCGAGGCCGTTCCAGAGGTAGGATGCGGAGAGACCCCAGCCGACGGATTGGATGACTGCGAGGGGGCCAGCGCCGCGGATGAGGTAGTTGAAGCGGATGCCGGATGTTTGGAAGAAGTGCTGGCCGAGGGAGAGTGGGAGTGACATTTCGAGGACAAAGTTGATCGCGTATGAATCGTAAAATCTCGTTTTGGAATTATCGGAAATAGTGTGACTTTGTAGCTTCTTTGATCTTGACAAAAAATGGGAAGGGGGAAGCATCCGTAAGCAAAGCTCAATAGGGTAAGACACATTAACCGAACTAAAATCTGACATCAATTTTGACAAAAGTTGCTCATGATGATAATCAATTTCGAAAAGGCGTGTATGATCAGATGTATACACAAATGTCCCAGTTCCTAATTACTAACCCATCTTCAGCTGTTGCCATTGTCCATGATGCCTGTCATCCTACTTGAAAAACTCATCGAGCTCTCTTTCCCACGAATCCAGCTTGTTCATGACTTCCTCCTCTGTGAGCCAATTACCGTCATCCCCCTTTATCCGAATGTCGCGTCTCTGAGCGCCCATGAGCAGTTTCATGGTCTTGAAGTGCTGATACCCGCGATTTGCCCCCTTTCGACGATCCCTCGATACGAGACAAGAGTGGTATGACTTTTGATAAATATCGTCGGTGATGGGAATAGCGAAGTCCGACCCGATGGTTCTCAGAAACGCGTCCGTATAGTTTAGGTCCCATGAAATAATTTTCTTCATCATAGGCTCCGTGATCGTGATCGCATCTCCACCCAATCTCATAGCATGTGCTATGTTTTCGTAAAAGCTGAATTTCTGTTCTGTTTGAAACCAAGTTTCAACACAGGTTTGGGTGATGTTGAATCCATCTTGACTTGCCAAGAAATCCAAGGTGGCCTGTCCTTGCTTGGAATTGTTCATGGCGCCCATAATCAAGTCAGACGTGACTTGTTCGCCGTTCCTCGATTCGAATAGAATACGAAGCATCTCTGTACTGGAAATGATGTTCTCGGCAGCCGCGCGAAAAGCCTTTTGAGGAATGTTTAGGCCGGGACGCTTTTCGAGAAATAGCTTCATGATAGCCACACCATTATTTGCATTGCCAGCCGCCATAACCAATGCATCATCGGTCACATTGACCTGTGGGCTGCTGTCGAATAGGAGTAGCAGTACTTCCGAGCCGTCAGTCCATCTGAGGGACGCTTCTTCTACCATTTCCTCCGTTACACGAAGATCGTCGTGCCTATCGAAAAGAATCTTCAAAACCTTTGGATTACAAGATTCGTTCCTGACAGCCATAAGGATCGTATTGTCTGACGGTTTTAGATCTGGGTGGTCGTGCAAGAGTGACTCTAATGCGTCACCGCCACTGGAGCGATTTTCGACTGCGACCTTGAACAGCATTTCTGACACTTCCAAGTCTGGATCTCTCTGCGAAATCAGTTCTAGTAAGCTCTTACTAAGATGACTTCTCGATGCAGATTCCAAGGTCTCTTTCCTGATTACTGGCGCAGGAGTACACGTAAGGAGAAACTCGACGACCTCAATGTGAGCATTCCGAACGGCACATTCGATGGGTGAACCGATGTTGATGGGATTGTAATCGATGTCGGCTTTGTTTCGGATAAGCTCTTTGACAATATCCAACTTTCCGTTCCATGACGCAGCTTGCAGAGGGCTGACCTTGTTGTCCTTTGCTTGGACAGAGTTGAGAACATCAGCCTGTTTGACCTTCTTCACTAACCGCCCAAACCCAAACAATGCAGCAAGGCTCGAAGAGTCAAAGTTTTCTGCTTGCAACTGTTTGAGCGTCTCCAAACGTTGAAAAACTCCGTTGAAACTTAACCATTTGGCAGTACCGGGCTGCGTGGTATCGCAGAGTAGTCGGACTTGATCGTCGTATTTTGCCTTTTCGTCTTCATCTAGCAGCTCATAGTATATGGGCCAGTTTTTCGCTGCGTAGTGTTCAAACTTGTGGTTCTGGTCCTCCTCGTCGGGCAAGGGCGAGAGGTACAAAAAGCGTAGTGACTTCAGACAAGTAGAGAACATTGTTATCTGCGTCTCAGTGATGTTGAACCGCCCTTTCCAGCAGTTGGGTGTAGGCTTCGAACCGAGTAGGAATTCTCTGACTGTTTGATGCAAAAACGACAGTTTTTCTTCGTACGTGTCAACCCCGGTCACTACCACCAGAAACCCGGTGCAGTTCTGCACTACACTTTGGAAGTCTTCGCCCCAGTAGTCGCTGGCAATATCCCCTCTGCATTTCCATTGATGTGATCTAGTGGAAAGAACCAAAGTCAGAGCTTCGTTCGCCGCCTTCAATGTGAGCGGTTTCGACGCCGCTAACATGAGTTGAAAGAGTAACTTGGTTTTCGGATTGTCGTAGAAAGGTTGAAGAATTTTCTCGTAGACCTCTGAAACTTCGGAAGGCAGACTTTCCAGAAGATCAATAATGTCTGATGTCTTCCTGTAGTTCATGCGATCTTCTTTGATGATTTGAAAAAACAGACGAAGCCAAAGATAGGTACGGTTTTCCATGTCTTTCATACGTTTTCCGAGAAATTTCTGATCGCTCTCAGGAAGATGTCCTGCAATGGCTGGAAGATTTTGCTCAATAACCAGCTCTATTTCCCCCCGAATGCGGCGCAGTCTCTGATCTCCATTGACGTGTGAGCTCTGTGAGGGATGCATTGGCATGAAGAGGTCTTCCAGCGAAACTTCTATGTCATTCCAAGTACGACTCGTAATGATAAATTTCAGCGTCGAGGTTGATTGTGAAGTTTTCTGATGTGCATTGTAAAATCTCCTGAGCTCGCTGGTAAGTCGCTGTCTCTCCAATCTCTCGCATTCGTCCAGGGCGTCCAGAACACATATTATTTCTCCTGCGTCCGGCGAATCCATGCAACTTATGAGAATGTCCCAGAGCTCGTCGAAAGAATCTCTCAGGCCAGCACCCGCGCGATGATAAGGCGTTAATGCCTTCTTAATGAGTCTTCCGGTCAAATCTTGGGCAAAAAGCTGATGAAGAATGGCCGCAACCGCGTCACATGCTCTTTTTCGCCTTTCGTCGCCATCTTTGAAGAAAAAATAACAGACCGATGAAGTTGTAGCCCGTGCTGGAGACTGTAGTAGTTTTTCATCGATGAGAGACCTCGATAACACTGATTTGCCGTAACCAGGGCCAGCTGATATCCATAGGAGACTCGAGAATGCGTTGTCACGCCATCGATGGAATTTCGGATCTTGTAAGACCCACTCGCAAGTTCCTTGAACTCGCTCAGGGTTGGCGTTTTTATGTCCTTTGAAATCTGCATGAAGGTGTCCTAGCAACTTCCTCTCCAGTTCGTTTTCATATTGAAACTGTATTTCCTCCAAGCTCCTGGAAATGTCTTCAAGAGTCAATCGAGAGTTGCGGATTTCGACCAGCTGCGCCTCCATGCTATCTTTAAATGCTTTACGTTGAGTGGCTTCGAGGTAATTTTGACAATTTCGGTTCAATTCATTGATGCTTCTGGTCTCGTCCTCCCAGCCATTCCATCCAACCAGGTTTTCCCGGGCTCGGGAAAGCTGGGTTGATGACAGATGGCACACCGCATGAGCATAGTATCTTATGATTCGGTGGTGCAGGTCGATGAAGACGCCGTAAAAGCTTCTTCTAGCGTGACACTGGAATGGGTAAATAGAGCTCTCTGAAATTTTCCAGAACACCAATATGCGGTTGACCTCTTCAAGACCAGCCAAAAGTGTTTCGTGTAGCTCGGTCCCTGCTTTCACAAGCTACTCATATTAGTATGTGTCCAAACCAGACTTGGAGCACGCTGATCTTACTGGCAGAAAGATGGAAACTGCGGACCATGCCAACGCTGCGTATGGCTGAGTACTAAGTGCAGGCTTCACTACGGTGTCTGTCCAGAGCAGAAACTTCACCATCTTCTCGACTTGGGAGCGGATATGGATGCTCTTGCCAGCAAACGCAACTTTCCACTGCTTCTCATCTCGCTCTTTGTCCAGCCTCTTGACAGTTGACTCGACGAAGTCGACATCGAATTTGGTGGCATCCTCCTCATGTGCAGGGTTGAGAAGCTTAGCGTAAGCTTTGGCCAGATCACCATCGCTCTCCAGGAACTTTTGAAAAGCTGCAGCCCAAACATCGTTCGGCGTTTCAAGCTCTTGCTGCTGCGTTTCCAGTGTCTTAACCTGTTCCGATGGTGCTGGGTCCGGCGTGTTCGCTCGAATTGGTGAAAGCACCGCGGGTGCAAGCTCAGAGGTAGAGGAAGCCGACTTGCTATCGTACGCTTGCGAGGAGGCCGCCACTGGTAGGTCTTTGGACCCGAAAAGGCGTCGGCGCCAAGTGTCTCTTTTGCGCTCTCGCGCCATGGCGGTGTTGAGATCCTCCTACAACACGGTTTTTTTGTTTTGGGAACTGCCGAATGCCGTACGGGACTGGGAAACGCTCTGCGGGACTGATGTGAGAAACGTGAAAACAAGATCAGGCTGGCAAAACGAGTCGATGGGCATGCAGTAGACCCCGCATATCACGTGTATGCTACACAGAGCTGTATTCGTTTGCCGAGATCCACTGCTGGACCGCGATAACCCCATGCGGCGCAGGGCGCAGCACTCCCTCGCTTGTTAGCAATTTACTGACGGCCAATAGTCTTAATCCATACTTAAGCGCATGCATTAGCCCCTGAAGCCTGAGAATTGCCAACCACGTAAGGCCCAATCATGATATGAATCGAATTCAAGATATCAGGCAAAGGCGGTACGCCTGCCACCTGGCTCGAGTCGGCGTTCAGAGTCGTCAAGTGTGACTTCTAAGAAAGTAGTTCGTCTCAAAAGCAGGCAAAATACGTCTGATGACATCCTCCCAGAGTCGTTGATTCATGGTATCAAAAGGGGTTAGATATCCGTCAGGCGGCTGCTGATCCCTGTTGGTGGGCTGGCAAATGGTGGAAGAGGTGGACGATCCAATGGCGGAATGGGTCGCCAGAGCACGATGCGGTTATCTCAGCAGTACAAAAACCCCAAAACCATCTTCATCATTGGGTTTCAAGCGATGAAATCCATCCCAACAAAGCCCTCGTCTACTCGACATGTCCAGCTCATCTCAACACCATCATAAGCCCGTTGAT
Source organism: Colletotrichum sp. SAR 10_99 (assembly GCA_028654355.1). Taxonomy (NCBI): domain Eukaryota; kingdom Fungi; phylum Ascomycota; class Sordariomycetes; order Glomerellales; family Glomerellaceae; genus Colletotrichum; species Colletotrichum sp. SAR 10_99. The sequence continues at coordinate 78,408 of JAQIUT010000084.1, forward strand.
ATCCGCAATGCTTCCATCGAAGAATTGCAGCGTGGAAGAATTGCAGGATGGCGCCGATCGCATCGACGACTATCTGGCTACCATGGAGCCGAACCATCCGGATCGGGCAGCCATACTGAATTAAAAAGGGCATGGGTTACTATGTAAAGTGAAGAAGTCCAGAGAACCGCAAGATGTGGCTGAGGCCGTGCAAGCAGGTCGCGCAGCTGCCGCGGCTCTATTGCCGAACGATGCCGGCAAGGGATCGGTCTTCAGCAACCTGGCCGTCTCACTCAAGGGCCACTTTCGATACCCAAACCATATTGAGGACCTCGATGATGCGATCAAGTACGGCAGACTTGCGTTGACTTGCTTCGCTCAAGGTGGCCACCAATGAAAGACAGCAAACGCAAATCTGTGCGAAAGACTTACGAGAAGGACTGCTTCTATCGTACGAAAGAGGCCCTTGACGAAGCATGCGAGTTTCTGGAACAAGCAGGCACACCCAGTGTGCTCACGGAATCGTATGAATCGTCACGACTTGCATTCCTCTCGGCCGTCTTGGTATATCGATTCGAAACAACAGGATCTGTCAAAGACCTTGAGCGAGGTATAGAAGCAGGCTAGAAATCGATTCAAAATCTCGGAGACGGAGCCATACGTGATCAAGAGTACATGAGCACGTCGACGGCATTGATCACACATTTTCATGTGACTGGTCACCCTCATAGCCTAGGGGAGGCGCGCCGACTTTCGGGGCTACTTTTGCTTGAGATGGATGATGATCGATACACCGACGCGATGCGTGCGTTTTATCTAGGCTCTCACGGCTCAATTCTAGAGCTGAAGAGCAGGAGATACCGGGACCCGAATCCCCAACTGTCGATGGAAGCTCTGAAAGAGGCTTTGGAGTTTGATCGGAAAGCCCTGTCAATCATGTCTCCTCACGCAGAAAACGGACCGATGCTGCTCAGCTCGTTTCTTCGTGGATGGGAACTATACCCAAGTTAACGCAAGATGTCAAATGGACAGAAGAGGGCATTGAACACCTCAAACGCGCACTTGAACTAAACAAAGGTTACTATATACAATCGATGATTCTGACCTGTTTGCAAGCCTCTAGCGTCTTCTGGACATTCAGTATGGTGCCCTCTGTGGGGCCGCGTCAAATGGAAAACACATCGACATTCTCCAAAGGGCGATAGAGACCGGGCAGAAAGGTCTATCGAACACCAAACCAGACAGCAGGATGATTGGAGAGAGACGAAAGAACCTTGCGTCCATGTTATTCACTAAATACCTTGTCTTCCAAGACCCCGAGTCACCCCCAAAAATCAAGGAATTGTTCATTGAGGCGGCCAGGACAGAAACGGCGACAATTCTGGTCAGGATCGCTTCGGCACTCCAGGCCGGTCTCATTCACTGGGAGTATGGAGAGCTGACACAGGCGAACGACATCTTCCAAAATGCCATTGGGCTGTTGACTGAAAGCAACATCCAAGCGGCATCTGCAGAAGACTTACAGCAGACGTTACGTGAGATACCGAACCTCGGAAGCCTTGCGGCATCTGCTTCATTAGCTGTGGGACGCTCTCCCTTTGAGGCAATTCAGTCTTTAGAAGCTGCGAACTGCATTCTGGCGGGACTTGCGATGAGTTCAAGGAGCCATGTTTCGGAACTCGAGAGAAGATAACCCGAATACGCCAATGCCTACATTGACCTGAGGACCCGAGTTGCACATGCAAGTAGACAGTCCCAAAGCGCTGTCAACCATCAAAAAGACACGGCCCTTCAGCAATCTCTAATCCGGCAGATGGCGTCCATGGAAGAAGAGATCAGACATTTGGAAGGGTTTGAGAAGTTCCAGTTGCCCCTTAGCGCTACTCGGATGATGCAACTTGCAACAGATGGTCTCATTGCAACGATCAACGTGTCCGAACTCCGCAGCGACGCCATAATTGTTACAGAAAAAGGAATACAATCTCTGCACCTGCCAGGCTTGACGCCTGCCGCTCTCCAGAGCCATGCCTCAGTTTTCAACAGCCGTGGGAACCCAGATAGGAGGGATATACGAAAACCCCGGGCCTCTCTCAATGTTTCCACCGAGGCTGGCCTCCGTTGGCTATGGGAAGTGGCGGTGCGTTCAATTCTGGATGTCACTAAGCTCATATCGTCGGGTCGTTTGTGGTGGATCACCAGTGGTTTGGCGGTAAGGATGCCGTTCCATGCCGCAGGCAACTATGCCGGCGGCCCCGAAGAAAGTGCGCCCAGCTGGATAACTTTGTCCTATGTTTCATCGTTCAAGGCCCTCAAATATGGCCGAGATAAGGGTGCCTTAGCTGTTTCTAGTCAGAACATGCTCCTGGTCGTGCACGATGTCCACCAATCCGCCGCCACATCGCCATTTGAACACCACCTACGAGGAAGAGGCCATTGGAGCAGTTTTTGAGGCAGATAAGTTGCTTCACCTAGCTCAACCTGACCCGGAAAGTGTTCTCAAGAAGATACCGGAGTTTTCGTTTGTGCGCTTCGCTTGTCATGGCGCCTCGATCAACAACGACCCGAACAGGAGCGGGCTTTTGCTCATTAAGGACGGAAAGCCTGCAGATCTGACGATTGCCAATATTGAGGAGATTGATCTTAAAGGGGGCTCCGTACCTTATCGTTGAGCATGCTCTACAGCCCAGCAAACAGACAGCAAGCTTGCCGGCGAAGCCATACATCTGGCTAACTCTTTCCAGGCGTTGGGCTTCCAGCACGTCATAGGGACCATGTGGGGAGCAGACGACGCTGCAGCCGGGGAGGTAGCGAGGAGGTTCTACAAGAAACTCATGTCACCCACTGAAAACAGTATGGGCGATGGACAGCTAAATGCTGCGTCTGCGCTGCACGAAGCTGTTAAGGAGTATAGATTGGCATCTCCGGGGCAGAACTGCGTGCTTAAGTGGGGTCCCTTCATTCATGTTGGTGTCTACGAAAGCATGCTATGTATTTGTGTACAACGAATCATCGTATAGTTGATGATAGAACCGCTTTTCATGAACGCTTGACTCAATAGTCCAATCAATATCTACCCTTTCCATGCTTGATAATGCTCCCTAAGAGTAGTCTCCAGAGGTCGATACTCAATTCCGAGTTCCTCGATACTCCGGCTGTTATCCACGGCGAACTTAGTCCCCAAGTTTCTTGATATCCACTTCCTCGTTAACCCAAATAAAGGTCCTATGATGCGAACTAGAAAGTCAGGAAGAAGGTGGTCTGGGATGAGCATTGATTTACTCAGCCTCCGGAAAAGCTTTGACATCTCCAAGAAATTGGCCATGTCTCGCGACGCCACGATGTATCGACCGCTTGCTGTGGGTGTTGAGGCAACCTTGGTATGTGCCGTGACAACCTCACGCACGTCCACTGTCGCAAAATTGAGGTTAGGTACGCCGAAGAACAGCTTGCCACTGAGAAGCTCGTCGATCAGAAACAAGCTGCCTGAGTCCGATCCGGCAGACAATGGTGGCCCAAGGACTAGTCCTGGGCAAACCACGACAAGATCCCATCGGCTTTCTTCTTTGGCAATTTCCCAGGCTTCCTTTTCTGCGAGTACTTTAGAATAGTGATATGGGTTGTGCGTTACGGTGCTGGTCTCGTTGAAGTACTTTTCGGATAACGTGCCTCCCATCTTGTCGTTGACGTCCTCGTAGTCCCCAAATATGGCCCCGACTGCAAACACAATTTCGAAGTCAGCAGCCTGTTCTTACCGAAACGACGTTGCTTTCATCGTAGAAAAGTGGAATGCGCGGACATACTTGTAGATGTTAGAACAACACGTTTTACTGACGTTGTCTCTTTGACGCTTGCGAGTACATTTCGGGTACCTTCCAACGCCGGTTCGACACATTCCTTCTGCCCGTCCTTGATTATCTCCGCCATCATGAATGGTGATGCAACATGATGGACCACCGAGCACCCCTGCATCGCCTCCTTGAAAGATCCAGGCTTGAGGAGGTCGGCCTCGAAAAGCTGCAATCGCCCTGCATGCTTTTCTTGAAGACTCTTGAGGGAGGCTACCTTTTTGGCATTTCGGAGGCTTCGTACTGTCGCGTTTACGCGGATACCCTGCGATAGAAGTTCGTTGACGAGATGTTGTGCGATGAAGCCACTGCCGCCGGTGACAAGGTGCGCTTCGGCAACTTCCATGCTGTATCAAAGAAGACAACAAAAGAGCACTTTATTTCTTGGTGGCTGGCCTTTGCGTAATGGTAAACTTTGGATGAATTCTCACATCAACCCATTTTGCACAGAATAGCCTTGTCTTTTGTTTGTCGGACGAGCGAAGTGTTTTTGTTCTGGTTGAGAACCACTAATTCCTCGGCGCCCGCGGATAGCCGATCCTAGGGCGTTGCCATCACAAGGGGGCATTCTTTGGTGGAACTGATCGCCTCTTTCGCATAATACGATATGCTCGGGTTGCTCTGTAAGATCCGCGGGTTGACGCCGCGATTCGAATAGAACTGACATTGTCTCGTTGCGTTTTTACTTGTGCGTGTCATCGCATCAGTCGTCGCGTCTCGCTGAATGATGCGATTGTCTCCGGCATTGAGACACACATCTGCTTTCTCGAGGACTGTGGGAGGATTGTACTACCTGGCCGCGGAACACCGAACGTCATTTCAGATGGCAGTAAGTCGGCAATTCGTTGAGAGGTTTGAGGGGCCGAGCACCCGAACCCCTAACCGCGTACTACATCGGCCGAGAGAACTTTTCAAGCGCAGCCATTTTTATGTATAAATCAAGAGTATTTACCGTTAGAAGTTTCCGCCATCCCAAATTACCATCAAAGGCCATCTTGTGGCATCGATCAGTCGTCAAACCAAGATGACCGGGCTCCATTGTGGATTCGCACTCGTCCAAGTATCGGGGCTAACTCTCCCAAGAGCCAGCCTTGAGTACAATGGACCTTGTCGGGATCCCACCATGACAATGATCGCCCAGGGCTCGAAAGGTTGAAAGTATGGATACTTCCCTAAGAAAAACACATTTTCTCTGTCAGCACTTTTGAACATGTGGCCAGCAGCAAGAGCGAAAACAGGGTATGTTTCCTCAACGAACTGCCTCTGAGCCAATTCCCTGTCCATCAATGCAGTTTCTCCGACGAGTAAGCCCTCTTCGGTGTATAGACCCATTCGAATGGTTGAAGTCTCTTGACTCTCTACATCGTCCTCGGGCAGGACCCTGAGTCTCAGTAGAGCCACAGTAGTGTTGAAGACCAGACAATGAGGATGCTCTTCAGCCATTCTCCGGGTGTTGTCATCAATATCAAAGTCGGAAGCCACTCGGAACCGGTGTTTGAGATATTGGAACATTGCATTTGTGGTCATGATAGTTGGCGCAGTTTTCGAGGTACTGCTTGAGCTTTGCTATGTTGCTGTATGATCGATCCCAGCGATTAATAGCCTGTAATCTTTGGCCCCATAACTCATATTGAAGTTCGAGCTCCAATACTAGAGGCTCAAATTGAATTATGCCATTGGACTCTGTTCGCAAGCATATGGGGAGAATGCATTGCTCAACCATAGCTCGAGCTTGTTCGTCGGCGGAAATCCCCTCAGTGGGTCGACAGTGGTGCACCGGGAAAGGTCTCCAAATAGCAAGTTCGGCATTCCCCTCGCCGAAGACATCCAGGTGGGCGAGTTCCTTGCCTACGTGAGAGCAGAGAATACACCTTTTCTGCTGGGAATAGAACTGTAACGGATAGAATTTGAGGTCCGAAAAGCCCTGGTCAAAATGATCATCTCTCTGAGGGTGGTCTTGCGAACCGTCGGCTACAACGTCGAAAGATTGAGGATTGATCCGAGTGTACACTTCATCTTGGCAAAACACCACGTGTGTGAAGTCATCCCATGGCTGGCAAACTTCGCAGAGAAGCGTATTGTCGCGTCGCTTGAAAGAAGGGTCGTTGCAGAAGGAACAAGTCCAATCATGCTTCCATTCGTCTGGGCACCAACGGCACTTTTTGATCCGTAGGGTGTCTTCTTGCGTGGGTTCAGCCGGTGGAATCTCTAACGCTGGCAGGTCCATCTTCGTGAGTTACTGCAACTGGAATTGTGCCCAGGAAAATCTGTTTGGCTTCAAAACCGATTGGCATTTCAAGCTGCAGAGTGCTCTTGTGAAGTTCCCTCTCGAACGTGAGCCTGTTGATCAGGCAGCAGTGTGACGTCTTATGTAACGCAGTAGAGATCGGCGTGCAGCAGCGAAAGATGGGGCTGCCAGATTCTGAGCGAATAGAAGCTGACTATCTGTTGCACATTCTTATGAAGATGTGCATGGTCAGTCGCGAACATGTCAAAGGGGAGAAAACAAAAAAGGCTTCCGAAATGGGGTCACGGACTGACTAGTGAGGAGCATAAAACTGGCTAATCAAGTACCAACCATCGTTCGAAAGGAATGTCGACAAGATATGGCGCACGTCTGATTGCTCACAAGGCTGGGCGTAAGTATTACAGGCAATGCGGGTCAGCGATTCAGCGAAGCCTGGCACGTCGAAGCCCAAGAAAGGTGTTGACGGCCTGTCATTTAGTTCTGAGACGACTGCAGACGCAACTCGGCGTCGACGCTGTGCATTGGTGTCACTGGCCAGTCTAATCCCCAAAGACGCTGTTACCAAACATCTGGGAAAGGAAGCTTTCGCCTCTGTAAGGACCATATTGAAGGAGAACACGAAGTCGGCATAGCTCGGTATACTTGGACCGACTGCCGTGATCAGGCGACTCCACAGACCACCAGCGAGAAAGCACATCTTATCTGGGAGACTTGTCGTCAGACGATAAATAGCTGTTGGTCCGACTTAAGTTTAACAAAGGGTCATGAGATCTTATCGTCGATATTGAACTGCCGCAGATGTTTATCGTCGTCTCTGCGGGCCGTTCAGACTAGCTCACTGACTCGGTAGATCGGCAACAAAAGCTTAGCCAAAGCTTGAATCGTATCCCAGGCACTGTCCATGCTCCAGAGACCTCTCCTTCCTTTTCGGGCAGGAGACTATCCTTTACCCCCAGCTCTTATCAATAACACGAGCAACGGAGAAATTGAGAATTCGGCTATTCGGCCAACATCAAATGGGTCTATGTAGTGGAACTGTGATCGCGAATTTCTGTAGCTGATTGCGCGTGGAAGGAACGGGTATAAAATCATGGCGACCGGTCGCCAAATCGTAGACTATCTCTTGTAGATGACTGTGCAAGGTGTAAAGACTCAAGACTTTTTCATCATCACCGACCTATTACGCTCATTATGAAGTCCGTTGCCGCTATCGCATCGGCGGCAAGCCTAATTGGCTCCGCTGCGGCCGCATCCCGCGTGCCTCTCCAGTTCGACATCGCCGAGGTCGACTTGTCGTCTCTGCAGAAGCGCAGCGTCAACAGCGAGCCGTTGGAAGTGTCTCCTCACGTCCTCCAGCTGAACAGAGTTGCTGGTACCTCCCCTGCTCAGACATGGATTCAGTCCATTCGAAACGGACCTAGTGCGAACGGTCTGTACAAGACAGGCCATGTCACCAACATGACCGACTTGAACGGCTTCGAGTACATCGCCAGCATTGGCTTTGGCGATGAGACGCTGCAAGTAATCGTTGACTCTGGATCCAGCGATACGTGGGCTGTGCAGAAGGACTTTATTTGCCAAGACTCCGACGGCACGAGATTGAACGATGTGAGTAATGCGTTGTGGTAGAGCACCCGACGCAGGGGCGAATTTGCATTGAGACGATCTGACTTGGAGCCTTGGGGGAGCAGACATCATTGTGCGACTTCGGGCCCACGTACAACGGTACCTTCCAGCACGGCTCCATTCCCGGTGTGCACTTCAACATCACCTACGGTGACGGCGAATTCGCCACAGGGCTGATGGGCTACCAGGACATCACCCTGGCTGGTCTCGAGGTGCCACATCAAGAGGTCGCCTTGGTGAACAAGTCTTACTGGAACGGTGACAACGTCGCCAGCGGCTTGCTCGGCCTCGCCTATGATCTGCTCACCAGCGAGTATGATGATGCCACCGGTGCCTCTAAGCCTTACGACTCTATCTTCACCACCATGTCTAAGAAGGGCATCGTCAAGCCCGATCTCTTCAGTATGGCCATGGATAGCAAGTCCCAGACTGGCCAATTGGCTTTCGGTGGTTTGCCTCCTGTCAAGACCAAGGGCGAGTTCATTAGCACGCCCATCCGAATGGTGAGTTGTCGAAGTAGTTGACAAGTCAAAATGAGAAGCTAAATTGAAACCAGATCGCCCTCTCCTCCCGCATGCCCAAAGCAAAGACGGAGTACTCTTTCTACACCATTCTTCCGGACGGCTATGTCATCAAGAATGTGACCATGGCTCCTACTACCAACGAGACCCTGGCTTTGAGCAAGTGGAACACCGCGGTTTACAAGCCCGCTGGTTTCCACAACAGCACTACTCCTACCATCATCGACAGTGGCACTACTCTGATGTACGTGCCTTCTGGTAAGTAATCGAGCAACTTTTCATGTCCTAGCACTAGTAAACGACAGCTGGCTTACCCGTATGTCCAGACATCTCCGATGCCTTCGCAGCTGCGATCCCTGGTTCATTGTACAACTTCTTCTCGGGCGCGTACTACGCTCCTTGCAACGCTACGGTGCCGGACTTCGGTGTTGTGATCAATGGGCACACCTTCTACGCCGACAAGGCCGACCTGCTCCAGACCAGCGACCCTGTTGACAATGGCGATGGCACCTTTGTCTGTCTGCTTGGTGTCAGCGACGGCGGCGAGGGACCTTACATCTTGGGTGATACCATGATGAACAGCCTGGTGACCGTGTTCGACGTCGGTGCCGGAATGATGCGCTTTGCCAGCCGCAAGTAAGCTGGCGAGTGAGGACACATGTGTAGCCAAGCCTTGGATGCTGCGATTCGCAAGTGCTGGTGCGCATGACTTGCGGAAGCTTGTATATAGTAATTGTACATACTGAAGTTATGATGATGAGATAGTGAATTGGGAACATTAGTATTGCGCCTGAGAATGCACATGATATGTGAGTTTACAGCTTGAAGTGCTGTGTAACATACAGTTCCTTTGGTGTCGGGTGGTCCCTATCCGCTTTGGTCAATGTAAGTAATGTACGCTTGTCCTGGTTGCCTCCTACTCTTAATAGGGCCCTTAGAAGCATTAGAGGAACTAACTTAGAACTAACTTATTTGCCACATCATCCTAACTTGTGGCTATCAGTGTTCAGAGTGGTCTTGAGCAGCTCTCCTAGCTGACTTCTAAGGGCCTGGTGTGAATTATGGCTCTCCAATGACGTATGTAGACGCAGTAGTAACCGTGGCTGCGTGCACTTCCCATGATCTTGTACCTGGTCTTGGTTTAAAGGCCTTACGATCGCTCAAGTCTCACAACATGGTCAATGGAATATTTGAAATTTTGAAGTTGAATGTTGTCAAAGCCCGCAGACTTTGCGAGCATCTTGTTAACATGAATTGAAGTTGCAACCGTTGAAGCTTTAGATCTCCACGCATCCAGGGAAACCACTTCCAGTTCCTGCACCCTGTCTGTCGCAGCAGTTCTGGTAGGTCTGTTGCCTCGTTAGTAAATGTGGTTCCGTTTCCCGGCGCAAGGGGCCTTGAAAGGTCTCCGCGTCAGGGTCTGCGTTTGAGTCTTGACGTACACCAGGGTCAGGACCATTGTAGCTGCAGCAAAGGAACCATTCTCCCCAGACGAGCTCGTGGGGGAAGGGGGCAGAAGTGCCGTTGTTGTAGGGCTCGCAATTGGGGGATTGGCGCTCGACGACCGTTGAAGGGGCGGCGCTAGTGCCCGCGATGAGGGGAAGAGCAACGGCGATGATGGAGAACTTCATTTTCGTTGCTGTGATTTGGAGATGACTGGGAAGAATGGAGGATGTTGAGACAAATGGTCTGGAGGTGATGAAAGTTGCTTCGAAGACTGGATGGATGTTCGTCTTATAAAAGCATTAGCACATGGCCTGAGTTGTCTTGGCTCAGGGGTTGTCATGATTACGGATGAACACTGTAAGGCGGTAAAGGCGGGGGATAGCCCACTTGCCCGCGCGCTGTGTCGAATCATTTGACGCGATCACCTCGGTCGATTCGGTTGTTACTTTTTAAGTTGACCAACTTTCCGGTTTGCTTTTCACTTTGATTGCCTGGATATTAGCCAAGATGTTATCGATGTGGCTAAGCGAAGTGTTGATCCTTGCACAGCCTGACAGGACAACTAACGATCAGCGTCTAGGTGACACTCTTGGACAGACTTCCAACCCGCACGTAGAGTAATCTGAGTTCCAAATTTTTATTCCGTCCATTCAAGCCTGACATTTTAGTGCAATTGCAACTCGCAGCAAGATGCAGAGCCTCTGATCCGGGGTTGAAGAATGCGACGGAACGCTACAACTCTGCGGTTGCTTGAAAGAGAAACAGTGAGGGCCGCCAAGGCGGCTTGACGAGATGCCCAGGCTGATTGCATCATAGCTCAACTCGGTTGCAACTTCACAACTTGGATATCTAAAATGAATGCCAATTGCTTCTGACAGTCGGAGCAACAATTCACCCGTGTAAACATCTACACGGAGGACTCCAGTGCCTGATTTAGAAGGCGGAACGTCCCTCAGCGCCGTGTGACAGAATTCGCGGGGGGCCAAGGACCAGCCATGACAAGCGATGGGGCCCTGAGCGGGTATATCACCCCGATTCGGGAAGGATCTGAGACGAGCCATCACGGACACGCAAGGATGGCTTGTTACCCAGGCAATAAAGATCAAAATGTATGTAGGGATAAGTATTCCAGTTTTGCGACGAAATACAGAGCAACTTTTGAGCCGAGTTTTGAGAAACCCAAAAGTCGGCGGATATTGGACAGAGAACAGAGGAAGGCTCAGACTACGGCTTGACCCAATAGCAAGACCAAGTAAATAGAGCCAGAGTTCCAGTACTGTAGATGCCTTCGGACAGCAGCAGCTCTACCTAAGCAGGGTTGAAGTTGATGGCATTCTTCCCGCTGTTCGAACAGCATGACAACATGTAAGAAATCGCCGCAGAGTCGGAAGTCGTGCAGCACTAGATGGGCGGTCAGTAACTTTCGCCTCGCACAACAGGGCCAGTGGAGAACGAACAAATGTTCCGGGGCCGTCATGGTAAGTCGTGCCGTGCGGGGGTTGGCAACAGCTCTGGGTGAGGCCGTCGTGACGAGCTCCGGGAGCATGGACGTCCTGGCAAACACCGGCGTAGAAGCTTCCCTTGCAGTCCGCAATGGATGCGAGCGATCCGGCTGCGCATGTGCTGTGGTGAAAAAGTAAACGTGGGTCCACATCGCTGAATATCAAGCGTGCAGATACTTACGCGATGATGACAAAGATGTGCTGAGAAAGCATTGTTAAGACGTTCCGGTAACGACGGTTAATCAGGTAATCAGATGAACACCTGTCTAATTGATATAAGGTTTTAGTGGTTGGTGTTGTGCTGTCGTGGAAATGCTACATCACTCGGAGCTGCAAGAGCAGGACTCTTTTATATTCCAGCATCATCAGTCTGATCTCGGAGATAATGCGAAAAGAACGAGAAACTGAATCGATGTTCAATTTAAATCTTACCGTATCAGAAAAAGGTTTGAACTATTTGAAGCATTTTGGCGTGTTCACCGCCTGCACGAAACCCGAGGACGTCGGAGTAGTCGGGTTGATAACATGATATCGTCTGTGAATCTCCAGATTCCGAGCAAAGCGCGATGCTGTGACTAGCAAAATGTCCTTTTGAATTCACTCGTCAGAAGACTTGAATAGTGGCTTTGAAAGAGGTCTCTTGTCTTGGTGCATTTTTCACAGGCCGCACCGGAGGCTGATATTTCTTCTCGTGGTGCTGTCATATCTTTTGGGTCCTTGTATTCGACGGCGTTGAGTAATTATCTGTTGCTTATAAAATGCCCCGCCTACCCGATTTCTCCTTTTCTGAAACGGCTACTTTACCTATGGGTTCACTTGCAGTTTACGTCGTTGTCGTCTTCACTTGCGTTATTAATATTGCTTCTTCTGTCGTCTACAACGTTGGCATCTCTACTACTGTCGTCCTTGAGCACATTATTTTGATGACACAGAAAGTCCACGAATTTCTCAACGAAAGAGCTAGAGCAGGCGAACTCAGTGACAAGGCTAAAGTGAACATATATCTGCATCGATACCACTGAGAATCTTGCTGTGATAGGATTCTCAGACCATCATCTTCTCCAAATACTCAACAACAAACTCTGGCAAATCCCGATATGGTTCTCTCTTGTCTTCGAGAACCAAGTCCTCCAAGGCAGCCTTCTTATACCCGGGAACGTCCCAGACATCCGATGACAGCATGGCCATCAACTCTCCCGTCCCCCAGATCTTCCGACAGAACCAGACCAGAGAAAAGATCTCTCCAGCCTCAATACAGTGGTCTAACTCGGCCTTGACCTTTTCCAGGCTGTGGGTGATCTTCTTGGGCTCCTCGCCATGCTTCTGCTTCATTACGGCAGCAATCTCTTGTCCAGTGGGTGCGAGCTCCGAGAGGGTGATGGCCCGGTTCTGGATCTCGGAGATGGGGTTGCTCGTGAAGATTGACACGTACGCAGCCGCGACATAGTCTCTCGTACTTAGTTCAAAAGTCAACATGGGTGATACCAAGGCAAACAAAAGTCTCGTCTTTTTTGACATACCACATGTTAGCCTTTTCATGAGCAGCATTAGCAGTGCACACAAGCCTATTCCCATTAATGCCAATGCCCATCGCACTGGCTGATTAGCAAAGCTGTCCCTTTGGACGATCGGGCTACAGGGCTCACCAGGTGCTCAGCGTGAACTCGGCGAAGTTCCCAATGAGGACGACAGTCATCGGAATTCCGGCGTCTAGAACAGCCTGTTGAAGGTCTTCTTTGGCTTTGATGAAGGGAACAAGTCGCCCCTCCTCGCCATAACGCAGACCCATGTCAGAAGGTACGAAGAGCTTGACATTGGTTCGCGGTATGGCCTTGATGAACCCGTATTCCCTGCTAACGCCCTCATCTCCCACAAGAGAACTTGGCAAAGCGTGAGCGATGTCTCGTGCGGACAAACGAAACCCAGAAGTGGTGGATCATGAAGAACGACTTACAGCACGATATCAATGTCCTTCAACGTTTCGACCAAAGCATCCTCGTCAAGTACGTCTACCTCGATCTTGCGAACGTTGGCGGGAAGGTTAGACGTATTGGAACTGGAACGGTACAGCACCGTGATGGGCGCGCCGGAAGCAATCAAGGCGGCTACTATTCGCGCGTTGGCGAAGCCTCGGTGGCCGTAGACAGCAATCCGGTTAACGACATGCTGGAGGAACAGTTTGATAACAGCGGAATCTGACGTGGTGACAACGACAGACAACAGGAGACGACTGCAGCAAGTATTAGTCTCAAGCCACATGTTGTAACACGTTGAGTACTTATAGTGATGCTGGTTCGTGACATGTTGCAAGAGTGGCCCATGTATGTTAACTGTGTGTAATAGTGTAGTCCGAGTACATCCGATTGATGCCGAACATGACAAGGTTGACCCTGGATTCTTTTTAGCTGCCGCCCCTCACCTCGGATTCTTGCCCTATTAGGAAAGTCTGCTTATGGGCACTAGCTTCTTCTTGTGCTTTGGGAACCGTGAGCCCTTCACACGGGAGTCTGGTGCTTCACACACACACCATTTCTTCTCGTTACAAAATACGTCAACAACATTAATTTTCCTCACCCTATCGCCATGCTCCCTGCACCACCCTCTAAGATGAGGGGATCCTTCCGCGTCCGATTTGCGCGGAAGCAAGAGATCAAGGGCTTTGCTCCGCCCGTCGTTCCGCACGCTTGACCCTCTCCGCCGCCCTCACTACCGTCGTCTAAGGCTGATGGTCACTCAACCTTACTGGACGTTCCAGCCCAAGTACTCGGCGAAGCACATACCGAGGATGGCCAGGACCAGCAGCAACATACACAAAAGCAGCTGAGTCCACCGATGCGACGTCACACAAAGAGTCGGCTCGGCTGCAAGGAATGCAAGCTGCGAAAGGTCAAGTGTGACCAGACGCTTCCCGTGTGCATTCGCTGCCAGCGCCGCGGCTCCGTCTGCTATTCTGAGAAGCCGCCGGGGAGCTGGCAGGTCGTCATGCCCCTCATGATTTCTCAAAGTCTCGAAGACCCCTGGATGGGCGAGGTGAAGCCCGACAGAAAACTTCTGCAATACTGGCTGGAACAGACGAGCCATATGCTCTCCCTCCGAGCCGACGACAATCCGCTTTCCTGCCCGCTTCTGGAGCACCTCGTCTCCACGCCGTCGCTGCTGCATGCCGTTCAGAGCATTAGCGCCGGGCAGGAGCGATTCTTTGAGCAGTCCAGTCTGGTGCCGTGTCTGAAGCAGCGCGGGTTGACGTTGCAAGCCCTACGGCGCGAGATGCGCGATGTCGGTCAGATAACGCCCGCCACTCTCGTTACTATATTCCTTCAGGGTGTGTCATGGACCTGGACCGAAGGCCACACGAAGGACTGTGGCAAGGAGCATCTCTGCGCAGCCCGAAGCCTTCTGGATACCATGCTCCAGGATTCCCAGAAGCGCCAACAACCCCTGGTTCAATACCTGCTCGGATGGTATTTGTACTGGGACATGTCATGTGCCTTCGTCGCAAAACGGGGTGACCTACCGCCACTCGACACGCCACTAATGCTTGAGAACGTCCAGTCCATGCGTGGCGACTTCCATCCCATTGTCGGGTTCTCAGCTGAACTGATGTACATAATTGGCTGCCTTGGCCGGCACTGTCGAGTTGTGATCGATACAGGGCGGCGCGATCCAATTCTGGATGCCACCTTCGAAGCACAGCTTCTCGACTGGAATCCCGACCATGAAGACCGGGACTTGGTGGATTTGAGTATGGCATACCGTAATCACGGTCTCATCATGCTGCATAACATTTGCGGAGTTCCAGCTCAAAGGCTTGATCAGAACAATATGGACGAAAAGGCTAAGGCTGAGAGAATCTCAGCGAACGAACAACAAGCAGGAGGCCCGACAGACGAAAGAATAGAATCACAGTCAGCGATCAAGGAAAGAGCAGTGTTGCGCCAACACGAGTCATCGGTGCGTTTCCTTGCCATGGACATGTTGGAAAGACTTTTCAGGTGCTCCATCGATACACCGGCGTTCAATTTTCACGCGACGCCACTGCTCACAGCTGCCGCGGAGTTGAGACGCGATGAGATGGGGCTGCGAGAGCGCGCGGTCAATCACTTCAAGGCCATGTACTCGACAAACAGGGTGGTGGTCAACATGTGGGCCATCGACCTCCTGAGAGAAGTATGGGAGTACAACGACACAAGTACTCGTACGACTTGGCTGGAACTGCTCAGACTCGAAGATTGGACGTTTACGTTTACCTGATTACAAATGGTACTTTATGCAGTAAAGAGCCGCTTGATCTAGGAGTACCGTTAAGTCTTGGCCGAACGTTTGAGTTGGCTTTTAGCCGCCATCAATATCATCTTCTCAAGGAGTACCTTACCCGGCCAGCCCCAGCGCGACCGAGCATGCTCCTCTCTCTCCGCTGTTTTAGGCAAGGGACATGATGTGTGGGACCATACGTTCAGGAAATCCCCACATTAGGGGGAACTGATAGAAGCCGCCTCCTGGGTCTGCTTTGAAATACCTAGCCCCCGGATGGTTACATAAGAAGCGGCACCCATCCATCAGTGCCGCACTCCATTTTTGCGTAACCGAGCCGTTGAGTCAGTCAAGTGCAGGAGGCATCCCTGTAAGTCAACTATCATCCCGTCTTCTGAACACCAATGCTGGTTAAAGAGGCGTTAAATCTGCCTCTGGCGTGAATCCGTGTGAAAACTCACGATAATTGCTCGGCATTTGCCTTAACTCCCGGTTTTCTCCAGTGCCCTCGGGCTAAGCAAACAGCACAATAGCAGGAATCTTGGCCCGGGAGTTCTATATTCCTAAAAGTACTGCTGCTTAGTACTGGTCGACGGCTGCGAGAGTTGATGCTGTTTGAAGTAACTGAGTATAAATACTGTCCACCGCTCTTCCACACATCCCCTTTTCAAAAGATAGTACTGTTCAAAAAACGTTCATCACCTCCAAACACTGTCAGTCAAAGCACGATGTCTATTATGTCGAACTTCTCTCTGAATAATTTATCCCGGTTCTCCAGCTTTCATATTCTGGAGACTACCCATAAGACAGTCTTGCCTCTACTTTCACTACGAGCCCTTTACTACTGCTGTTACTACTGTCGTCTGCACCGTTGTTGTCTCTACTATTATTGTCCTCGTGGGGAGTAATCTGAGTAGATAGAAAACGAAGCCGCGCAGGCATAAAGAAATTAGCAAGCCCCAGCGGATTAATCCGCTAGCCTACATAGTACAAAGTTGAATATGTACACCGTTTGTTGCATGTAAATGCCTTGCAAACGACCCTGGGCTAATGTGTTCGTCCAAAGAAACAGGAATTGCATCATAAAATATAGATGCTACGTTGGTGGCCCAAACCAGTGGCCCACCTTATCTTGGTCCAGTAACCATAATGATGTATTTGGAGACACGTTGTTTACTTCACCACATCCCAGCTTATCTGCCTAATCCATGACATTCGCCAATGTGTATGTGATTAGCCTCCAATTTATGAGAATCCGGGGCAGGCCGCCTCATTCAACAAGACAGATCTGCACCACATGTAGCTCCTAAAACCTTATCACGGACTTCAACTCACTAAAAAAAGAAAAAGGAAAAAACATCGGATCTTGCAGCCCATCGGCTCTACTCCGAAAGTTCCCCACATTGACGGCTGCGACAATGCCGGCCGCAGGACCCGGCGCGGGGTATGCTCCACCGTGCTAGACTACTCCGTCAGCGAGCACATTCTTAAACGTTGTTCCTTTTTTCAGCCTCAAATTATTCCCTGTGATCCTTCAATCTGTCTTCTTTGAAATCTCTCAACATGGACGAAGACGACGAACTGCCTACGGTGCAGAAGGCCGCTGTCATTCGACACCCAGGGCCGAACGCGAGTATCGTCGTACAGCACAACGTGCCCGTCGGGAGTCCCGGACCTCATGAGGTTCTCGTTCGCATCAGTGCCACAGGCGTCTGGTACATCTTCTCATGTTCTTTTTGGATGACTGTTCATCGCTGACTTAAGCTCTGGAAAGCGGGTCGGAGACTCGAGCTTTCCGGGGTTGGGGTGTTTACGACCCCATCGTAGGCCATGAGGGCGTTGGGAGAATCGTCAAACTGGGCCCCGGTGTTTCCGAAGAGCTTCTTGGCCAGAAAGTCGGGGTAAAATGGCTTTACAGTGCCTGTGGGACCTGCTCGGTCTGCGTTCGCGGACACCAGAACAACTGCCCGAAGCAGCTCAACACCGGCAAACATCGCCCGGGAACGCTCCAGCAATATGTCGTGGCTGATTCAAGATATGTCACGAAAATCCCCGACGGGTTGCCCGACGCTGAAGTTGCGCCCTTGCTGTGTGCCGGTCTGACCATGATGGGTGCGGTTTCGAAGTTGGAAGGCGACCTTTCTCCTGGCGATTGGGTCGTTATCCAAGGGGCAGCGGGCGGTCTGGGGCATCTGGGTGTGCAAATTGCCTCGCGAATGAGAGGGTACCGAGTCATTGCAGTTGACTCAAGTGGTCACGATCAGTTTTGCCGAGACAACGGAGCCGAAGTGTTCATCGACTACACGAGAGAGGAGGTCGACAAAAAGGTCATGGAGTTGACAGGGGAGGGAGCTCACGCCGTTCTCGTGGTGCCTGAGTCGGAAGACGCTTACATCACGGCACCCAAATTGGCCAGGTCCATGGGAACAATTGTGTGCGTCGGGTTGCCTCGTAACGACTTCGATATTCCCATACCAGTCACCTTGTGTGCTCTCAAGGGTAAGTCTTAATCACATTTTTACTGGCACTCAGGCTAACCTGGCTGCTCTTCCAAAGCTCTTAATATCAAAGGCGCCATGGTCGGAACCGAGAAGGAAATGTCTGAGCTGTTGAGGGAGGCTGCCAAAGGTCGCATTCGAGCATCTGTCGAATACTTCCATATGAATGACACTGAGGAAATTGTAGGACAGTTGATGAATCAGGAGATGTACGGAAGGGCTGTTATCACTGGCATTTGATAGATGTAAACAAGCCAAGGCACAAGACAGGCAGATCTGTTTGCCAACCTCCTGGTATCATAAACAGGCTTATTTCACTGAAGTCAAGTTCCGCCTCTGATAAGATTATCTATTATGAATGTAATTCTAGTAGTCTTTCGCTGTTGAACCAAACAGATGAACCCCAGTCTCCAACACCTCGATCTCATCACCGACCTCAACATACAGCCCCGCCCTCTGCTCCTTGGCTTCCTCCAGATCCTGATCCTCGGGTACGCAATGCATACCGATGTACCCCAGCGCGGATGGGTTACCCGTCTCGACCGTCCGATATTCTATCAAAGTCGCGCTCGGCTGTGGCTTGACCTTCTTCTTGCCCTCCACTGGTTTATCTGCTTCAAAGGTCCCCGTTTCAAGGTTGACGTTCGGCATCGTGCACCGTGACGTACGACAAACAACCGACAACCTTGGCGCTACCTCCGCCCTTTTCTCATCTGAAACAGCCTTTGGTAAGATTCGATAGCGTTTCCAGGACTCTTCGGCAAAGGCAGGAGCACCCGTGATCCAGATGTTCGCGCGGAAGCGCAGTGCATCCAAGGGCTGGTTTTCTGGTGGTAACAGTGCCGAGACGGCATGCACTGAGGAGAGGGAGTTGAGGTTGACGGGTTGCTGGTCCGTGTAGCCGTGGACTGAAGGTGTTCCGATGGATTTAAGCGGTGCTAAGTTTCTGTCGCAACGGGTCAGGGTCTCTGGGGTGCATCGCATCAGCGTCAGGCCGCGCTTCTCCGGGATCTGGAGGTATTTCTTGAGCTTGGGTAGTGCTGCTGCGACGGACGGGATGTCGCCCAGATCCAGTCCGCTAGCCTCACGAGCGTGGATGCCGAACTTTTTGATCCTGATGTTCAACTTCTCCACTTCTGTCGATGTAGGTTGAAGAGGTGCCACCAAGAAGACCTCTGGCACGGCGGAAGGATCCCCGGTATGAAGAAGTGTCCCCAACTTTTGAGTCCAGGATGGAGGATCCGGGTCTCTGAACGACAGTACAACACATCCCCCAGCCTGCACAAGAGGGTCGCTGGGATCACTGTCCTTTTGAGGAAGCCATATCTCCGTGTTGATGTGGCACATGTTGGGTTTGGTACGTTGACTGATGAATTTCCATGTTATCGAGCCATTGTCTGGGTCGACGACTTCGGTGGAAATGGCGAAGCATCTGTCGTACAGAAAGCCGGTCTTGGTGAGCAATGCGCGGTTGACCTCGATGAAGCCGCATGACTTCACTGGGTGAATGTACAGAGACTTGATCCGGATCGGTCCGTTGGTCTCGGTGTCCTCCGGAGCGGCGTATTTGGCATCGAACTGATCCGTCATGTTGCTTATTGATACGCCGAGTCTCCGGAGATGGCGGAGCTCCCTCCGTACCCTGCTAATGTGGCCATTTCGAAGGACGACGGTTACTGCAAAGCCCAACAGGAGGACGAGACCGGCAATCAGCTTCAAAATTGGTAAATCCCCCAATTGACCAAGGAGGCCGCTGAGGAGACTGACAAGCATCTTTTGGTCGGTCTTCAACTTGAATATTGATAAAGACCCAATGAGAGATGCTTCTCTGCAAAGACTTCCTCTGCGATATGCATCCGGTCGGGAGCTGATAGAGTTGCCGATTCTCGGATGTCGTCATATCGCGGAAAGACTCCCGCCAATCATGTGGCATCTCATAGGACACGTCCCCACCAAACGTCAATTCAAGGCGCGATTGACGTTGCCGGTGCGCGTTGAGCCGAAGCCGAGGCCGGGGCCAATTTTAAGGCGAAACTTTCCCAATTCGACTCGTGGTTGTTGTTGAAAGAATGTGAGCACTCAACGATTGGCAGAATGGCGTTCTTTGTTGCGAAATTGGGCCATTAGCGGGTCTAGCCAATTGCTCCTTTCTAGTTAATTTCCATCTTCAGCAAGACATGTCATTGCAGGGCGCGTTACCACATAAAAACATGAGCGAGCGAAAAGTTTGAGCCGACAGGTTGGGGGGGCTGACTGAGAGACATTAGTTGAAGAGGGGTGACTTGTTTAATGACCCTATGATTGAAATAAGAGCAATTGGCTTTGGGGATTGATATAATGACCCGCGAGTGCTTGACTGCTCAGCATTGTGCTGGGTGATTTTTGTGTCTCCAATAGGCCCCAATTCCAACCATGGCAACACGATCTGCAACTTCAAGGCCAACAACTGACCCAGAGCTCGCGACTCAAAATGTCTCTGCTACCCAAGATCAAGAACAACACGAGAAGTCCGAACAACCACCTAGCGTGACCACCGACGCCGTACTGGCACCTTCAGAGCATGACTATCCGGAAGGAGGCCTTCGAGCTTGGTCCGTCGTCCTAGGCTCCTGGTTTGCCTCCTTTTCAGCCCTCGGCATATCCAACACCATCGCAACGCTCCATGCCTACGTCGGCACGCATCAACTCGCCGGCTACAGCGAGGGCACCATCGGATGGATCTTCTCGACCTACATGTTTCTAGTCTTCTTTTGCGGGATCTACGTGGGTCCCCTCTTCGACAAGTACGGGCCCAAGTGGCTCATCCTGGCTGGCACCATCGGCGTGGTAACGGCGCAGATGTTATTGAGTTTCTCGACGAGTTCGTTCTTTGCCCCTGGCTTCGTGTATTTTATACATCTACTGACCTCGCATACTAGAATACTGGCAATTCATGCTCGTCTTCGGCGTCCTCAACGGCTGCAGCGCGTCACTCCTCTTCACGCCTTCCTTCGCTGCCATCGGCCACTGGTTCTACCACCGCAGAGGACTAGCGACGGGCATAGCGTCGACAGGCGGTTGCTTCGGCGGGATCGTTTATCCCATCATCCTGCGTTATCTCTTTGAACGTGGGGGATGGGGCTGGGCTATTCGGACCATCGGGTTCATTGTGCTCGTCTGTTGCGGCACGGCGACCCTCCTCATCGACACGCGTCTGCCTCCTGCACCTAACGCGTCGCCCCATCCAGACCTGCGCATCTTGCGCGAGCCTGCCGTCGCGGTGACGACCATCGGTCTCTTCCTCTTCGAGTGGTCCCTCTTTATCCCTCTCACTTACATCTCAAGCTATGCAATCAGCAAAGGCTTCGACACCGACTTCGCATACCAGATACCGACGATCCTCAACGCAGGCAGTGTGGTAGGCCGTGTCCTAGCCGGCTGGTGGGGGGATCACGCCGGGCCCTTCAACTCGCATATTGCGGCGCTGTTTCTCAGCTGCGTTGCGTGCCTGGCGATCTGGCTGCCTGTGGGCTCTTCTATGGCGGGCATCCTGGTGTTCGTGATTCTGTTTGGGTTTGCTAGCGGTAATAACATCAGCATCAGCCCGGTCTGCATCGGACGGCTGTGCAAGACGGAGAATTATGGCCGCTACTACGCGACGTCATACACGGCTGCTTCCTTTTCTTGTTTGTTCGGGGTACCCATTGCAGGAGAGATTATTGCAGCGCAGAGAGGAAGCTATCAGGCGCTGATTATATTTACTGGGGTAATGTATGCGGCTTCAGTTGTGGCCTTTGCGGCCGTGAAAGTCATGCGGGTGGGATGGCAGCCGTTGGCAATCTTTTGAGGATGGAAGTGATTATCTAGCAAGAGACATTTTCTGCACGTGTAATTAGGTGAATCTAATTCCCATGCAATAGCGAAGTTGACGTCTTGAATTTCCTATGTCAAAAGTCGTGCCATATGGTGGCTCACTCGACAGTCATGTGTATGAGCAAGTCAAAATCTGCTCAACACCAAATGTTGCTGTGGGCTGTTTTCCCTTCGAAACTGGGGCCAATATCATTTGATATGGCCCTATAGCGACTCGGGCAGAACTAAAGTCAAGCAAATGGAGGCTTGACATACCAAACATCTAAAAGTCAACATGATTGGTGAAAACAAAGTGTGCCTTACTAGTACAATATATGCGAATGCTTCCGGTAAGCTTCAATAGCGAACGGGGAAGGAGGTACTACATCACAGTTATTGGAGAATGAGCTTCTTTTCCGCTAAGTTGCAATGTTTCATTCGCTGATGTCGTCAAGGCCAACTACATTTTCATGCATAAGTAGCACATTGTCAGGTCTTGCCCTTCCAGCTTTGCTTTCTTTACAGCCAACGTATTACGCAGCAAGAAGAGATAGGCTCGATAGAATTTATCAGGCAGCCGTTACAGAGTCATGAACGTCACTAGGACCTTGACAACTAGAAACCCGCGAGGGCGTGTGAGGTCATAGCTACACCCGGAACAAGAACCAACTGATGATCGCTAATGAGAGACGAATGAATTCCTCATCGAGAGCCTCTCCCACCACCTTCCTTGATAGGCGAGTAATGAATTTGAGCTGATTGAAACACGAGGCACAAGAAAGGTTGGCGGGACGTGCTAGTTGTGGTAGGAACGTAGATTCACTCTACACCACCATGACATCTAGCCTAAGAGTTTTCCTAGACGTCACGAGAGTCACAGAATGTTCCTCCCAAGAACGTAAAACTTAAACACAAGTTCGAGTTGGTTGACAGCCTCATTTAGCAAACACGACCAACAGCCAATGATGTACGAGTGATCGCGGGCGGCAACGTGTTTCCAAACTCTCGTACCCAGCGATCGAATGGTGGCGAAAGCGGTTCGTCTGGTCCCCTCCCGCCCCAGATCTGCATCTAACACCGAAGAGATCCCATGAATCGCCGATAACTTAGTCAATAATCTACTTAATCATTCACACAGGAAGCATCACCTTCCACGGGCGCGAAGACGGCTTCTGGAAGCTTACGAAACTGCAGGTGGGTCCTTCTCATCGAGTAGGTATCACATTTCCAGTCTGAAATCGAGGGCACGGGCGATGACGTCGACGCGGATTTGATGTGTGAGAAAGACTTGAAGCACGGCCCAGGAATGACGAATGACGAATGACGAAGATTTTTCCAACGGTCCTCGTGCCGCTTGCCCGTTGGGCGCGTAAGTAAGCGTCCAATGACTCGGACGCATTCCTCCGATGCCAACGGCCCGTTTTGCATGTTCACCATTTTGGTGGTCGTGAGACCCTCCTGTGTCACTCCGGGCCAACAACAGTCGAGTAGCACCGAGACAGTGTCTCGATCGACACCGGTAGCACCAGGCAGGACAAATGTGCCTCACAGATGGAATCGTTCAATGTTTTGCAAAACCGGAAGATGGCAAACACGCTGTTTCCATAACCCACGGACGCGATCCAGAACATCGCTTGGTGAGTGCAGCATGAAAATCCGGGCGGGAAGGGTAGCATCACGTTTCTCCCGAGGCGTATCAAAAGATCAGCGAACACCCGCGGGATGTGCGTCAGCGCATCCCGAGTGCCCCCGGGAACGGAACGGCAGAGCCGCAAGAACGAATAAGTCACGCAGCGGAGAACGCGCCGTGCCTGGCTCGTGCTCCCCCTTCTGTATCGCGGCCCCCCCCTCCCACTGCTACATGGCTGTTTCTGCCCCTTTTTCATGGGCGGCCTTCGTCCCTACGGGCTCGACGGCATTGCAGAGGTGAGCATCCGCGGGGGAGGCTCAGGGTGGGACCCGGCAAAGTTTCTGCCGGTGATTGAGGGAGAGTTGGGCTCGTCAGCGATACCGATTGGGACATGGAAGCGACAGCCTCTGCGCGTGCAGGTTTCCGACCACACGTTGCTGGAATACTGTAGCAGGTTCTAGTTGTGGTGGGTTGTTGGTGATTTGTGGAGGGAGGGACGGGAGGAAGGGAAAGAAAGTAGAGACGTGCCATCCCACGAGTGTGCGCGTGTGGGCGAGAAACGAGGTTTCGATAGCCGTAGTGATGCGTCGCGAGAGCATGATCGCGAACGACACATTACCCCCTTGGATCACGAAGATCCTCCTCGTCGAGACAAGCCACAGCCCACGCCCACGCGTCCATCATCCTCCCAAGCCCGCCGAGCCCCCCGTCAAGTTTTGGAAGATCATATGCCCAGCCGTCACGCCCGCCGCCTCCCTCAGTCTGAAGGTGTCGCCCAGAGATCCACGAACGACAGCATTGGCCCCCAAAAGGGAGACAGGAGGGAAATCTCCCAGATCAGCGCCAGGGATCCCGCCGATTAAACACTGACGGGGTGTGATTGTGGACTGATGACTGTCAATGCAGTGGATATCGGACACAAGCCACCAATGACAAAGGGGGCGAGGGAGGGATTTGGGATTTGGGTCGTCGTCGAGGTTGTTCTGAATCCAAAATCTGTCACCCCAGGATGTGGCCCGCATTCCTTACGATACTGCGTATCCGCAGAGGCACCAAGGTTTTGTCGAGTGACAGGCTGACAGCGGAGCCCCTGTCTCAGCCAGGCACGCCTCTGCTGCGCCATGTGCGTGAGAGACTCGCCAGCCAGGTTTCGCCCTGTCGTGAGCCCTTCCCCCTCACCCCCTTGGAGTCGTAGAGTTTGCGCCGTAGTATCTGTCCATGCCATAAGCATCAACTCACAAAACTTCCTCCTGGCACTCTTCTGCAGAGTGCAGCCTTTTTTGTATGGCCCTTTTGGCTTTTGCCCCTTGAATTCCCGCCCTCCCGCAGTCCCTGCGTCCGCTCCCTCCTGCGCGTGTTCTCTCAGCTTCTCCAGCTTCTGGCCCTCGTTGGAGTAAGAAAGGGCTTCCATCCCTGTCCCGATTAACGCAGACGACCAACCACAATCCCAAATCTGCCCGCGTACCTGAACCGTCAAAAAAAAGGCAAAAGACTCTTACAGTCTAGTGTGACTACTTACTAGGCAGTAGTAGTGTAAGCACCACCATCGACCCACCAGCCCGGGAAATCCGCAGGTTGTGGCGCGGGATTGAAATCGCACTGGACACTGGAATCCCAGGCGTGTCGCATGTCCCGTGATGTCCCTGGCGCATCCAATCAGGCGCCCCACCCGTCGTCCCAGGGGTTCAGGCACCGAATTGCCGCCCATCCAACCGTCTGCTGGCTGCTGTTCCAGAACATCTGGAGCCCCCTGGCCAGCACGGCACTCATTGGCCACCGCCAATCTGCCATTAACCGTCCTTTTGCCCAATCGCTGCGAGATACGTACCGTCCGTACAACCTTAATCCCTTGAGGCGCTGGGAGAAGAGAAGAGGAGCCTCTAACGATCGTCGCGGGAGTACTCTTGACGCCCTCTTTTTCTCCGAGGACGCTGCACCCGCCGTCGCCACAAGTGCCTCTCGTGATCCATCGTACGGGCCAAGATTCGGCTTCATTTTCCAACCTGCACTTGCAATAATGGTAGATGATCCCAAGACTCCCACCAACTCTCACCGTAATCGCGCACCGCGCAGCGCTGGGTTTCAACCCTGAAACTCCACCCGCTCATCTCGGTCCTCCTCCCCTTCAGGAAACCCATGCCCTGCTGCCCACGATGGCCTCCCCCTGGTCGCCAAATGCTTAGCATCGATAGCGGCATAGTCAAAATTCTTAACCCGCAGGGCAGGGCACTGGACTCGTACCTACCTGAACGAGTCCGCTCACCGCTGACCACTGGCCAGTGACCACTCACGTCCGCCCCTCTCCTCGCTTCGTCCCTCCGAGGTCCAGTCCAGTCGTACCGTACCTACCTAGTTACCGTGTTGTGTGCCCCCTCTACCCCTGTCGAGACGAGTTTCGTCACAGCCCATCATCGTCCCATTCCCTCTTCCCACTTCCCTCTCTCTTCTTCCTTATGTGCTCTGCTAAACCATCACGCAAAACCATCCCATCATCCATCCCTCCACTCGCTTTGCCTCACCTCGTCTCACCACACTACCACCACCAACCCCAAACCACCAAAACGCCTCTCGACGCAACGCACGGCACCGCACGTACGCCAAGAGATCTGCACGCTGCACACCACCTTCCGCCGCCTCTTAACCACACCCACCACCCCGTCCTCTCGTCCATTTTGCCTTCCTCCCTCAAAAGTCTAATACTTCCATCTTCGTATCTCAGACCCGCGAAGGAAGCGAAAGTCACCTGCATCACGCAACGCAGTCTCTACCCAAACACACTCTCTTTCAATACCCGTGCATACCAGCTGGTCTGAACAAATCTTATTCTGCATACATATTCCCAAATTACCCAACTGCGACGCCCACCGTTGTCGCCTCTCCTCACGCTCCACGCTCCCTCACCCACACCTCCAACCAACCCGACCCGTTCGACTCGTCGCTAGTCCGACGACGACAACTCCACGATCACTCTTTGAAGGAATATTAGGAAGAAGGGGAAACATCTCGACCAGAAAGAGAGAGGAATTAGAAGGGGACAAATATTGAGAGCAGCGCTCCAGTCCGACCCGCAACGCCGAGGCAGCTATCCTGAGCAGCCTACTCTTTCCTACGACCTCCACCACACACCACCGCAAAACAAGCAAAGATGAAGGTCTCACTCGCTCTCCTGACGACGCTGTGCGCGTCCATGGTCTCCGCCGGCGTCGTCATCACGCCCGTCAAGCAGAACCAGGTGGTACCAGCCAATTCTGGCGACTGCTTCTTCGGCGTCACGACACCGCAGGGTTGCGCGTGAGTCTACAGTCCACACATCAGAAACTGTTCAATTTACTAACACGACCCGCAGTCCTTTGAGAAGATCATGAAATCCACTCTCAACACCGTAATCACATCGCGACGGGAAAAGCGTGACAGGCCGGCACGTCAGCCCTCAGAAGGATTCTCTTCGATGAAGCCCTCTCATCGAAGAGAATCCTTCTGCAGCCAAGCACCAACGGGCAACGACACCACCGCCGATGATCCGTCCACCTTTCCCAGCATCGCCACCCACCACATCAAGCAAGCGATCCACGACCAAAATGTTTCCCAACATTCCATTCCGTGACGGGTTCACGACACCAAACCAAGCATCAGCATCAGCGGCTCCTTTCAAACGGCATTTTCATCCAGTCCACGGGGGGAGGACTACTTTTTTTTTCAAGCGGTTTATGGCGACCATTTGGGTATGGTCTGCCATGAGAATCTAATGAGCATCCGAGGCTTTCTTCCTTCCCCTCTGTCTCCCCTCACCTCGCTGTGTTGACGGTCATTCTGCACCGGACGTCCGAACCGGGCCTCCCGCAAATGACCACACCACCAAGCGCCACTGAGCGGACAGATGGGAATGTAGAAACCTCGGCACTTCCATTTCTCTTCTCCACCCCCCAATTTTTACCATATACTAGACATATCACCCCAAAACCACAAATGAAGATACTACAAAAATTGAAAACATTGACCAATCCCCCCCGCTCGCTAAGAACGGTGATAGTCACATCCGACTGCAAATCATACACAGCAAAAACAACACCGCCCAGAAAACACCAGGGTTAGGTCCCATGTCTTCCTTGGTGGTGCCGTGGCGGTGGTCGCGCCCCGTCAGGAACGTGTTTTGAATGTGATGCCCGACGTGCCTCAGATTCTCAGCCTGCATCCGCGCGGCGCGGGGTTAGGGGTCCGTGAGTTTGTGTGCTGCAGCAGCGCAGGCAAGGCGCTCCCTCCCGCATTCCCAGTGTTCCCACCACTCAGCGCAGCGTGCCTGGCCAGTGACTCCAGCCCAGCCGTGAAAGGGGGGGCGGGATTTCCCCACCTCGCGGCTACGGGACTTTTATCCTCTGTAAACTGTAACACCGCGAGCCGCACGAAACTCTAATCCCATAACCTTAACACTGACCCTAGGTGCAGACTGGAGTGCGAAAGGCGAAGGCCCAGCAAGTAGTTAGCCACCGCGCCCACCTCGCACGCTCGCGCTCACTGACGGACACCGGCGCACACACTCTTCGCTGCAGCAAGCTCGGCAGACGCAGTGCCTGGGCGGGCCTCGAGAACCATGTTCGGTCCCGAGACAACCTGACCTTTGGACGACGCGTCAGATGCTCAGAAAATAGAACATGTCGGCTGGATCGTGGGTCTTTTGGACCGCCAGCTTTCACGCTTCTCCATCGATTTCCCAAAAAGGCATCAGAAGGTAAAAAGGCTAATCTTTTCTGTCTAGCTTCTCATAGGGTATCTACCATTTCGACGTCATAACTCGTAGTAACGGCCAAAACACCGCCCATGCCATCTGAATACTGCCCCAAAACACGAGGTGCTCACGCGAGCTTCCTCACATCAGGCTGCGATTTCAGCATTGGAGGGAATACTTGGGAGTGCGGTCGGCCTTCATTCCGCCCCAGTGCACTTCGGGGGCTGCGTTGCCGTCCTCGCCAATGGCATGTGGCTTCCACGGCTCGTCAAAGGCCTCGAAGAAGAACACGTTGAAGCCCCAGTAGACAATCCCGCAGACGCCCTCTCTGTAGAAGGCCGCGGCATTGTCGTTGCCAGGCTCGGCCTTCTGGTACTTCGCACCCTCGCTGGGCCAGCCTAAGCTCGGACGGATTGGTTAGCCACCATTGACCGAAGATCAGATCAAGGCGCACATCACGAGAGGTGAATAGGGGAACGGAACAGTCAGCGTACCTGTCTCGCCAACCTATAGCTCAGGCTTGTTGAGTGACCCACTGACGTGCTGGATGTGACCAAACGCCTGCATGATGGAGTCGAAGAACGACGCGGTGGCGTTGTCGCGAGTCTGTCCCTGCCAATACGAGAAGGCGTTGGTGAGCAGGATGTCGGCTGTCTTGATGACAGTATCGGCGGTGCCGTCTTGGAACTTGTTCCAGCTGTCCGCGGTGCCGATACGGATAGTGGGAAGGGCCTTTTGCATGTCCTTGATCTTGTCGGCCAGCTCGGGGCCGGTGAAGTTGCCACGGTAGAGGGACTCGGAGCCGACCGTCACGGCGTACACTTGGTCCTCAAAGCCGGAGATGTGCTCCAGAAGTGCGGCCTTGTCGGCGGCGTAGGACTCCTCCGTGTCGGGCCTACATCCGAGTCAGTCGGCATCTGAGTTTACAGTTTGCGGCAAAGTTTGGCTGACAGGATGGCCGTGATTGGTGCGCTGGGAAACTCGGGAAACTTACCAAACGCCTAAAATGACTTGGAAATCTTCCTTCTTCGCAGCGGGAAGGATCTCTTTGGCAGTGTTGCACTGGTCAGCGGCGTAGATTCTTACGATAGTACTTCCGGAGGCGTCTCGAATCGCTCTGAAGTCTGCTTCCTAGTCGGCTTGGTACTTGCATTGCCCGTTCGGCTGCTTCGCCCCCAGAGCGAAGCCCAGGGCTCCGGTGGCTGCGGCGAGACCGGGTGCCATGACCAAGACGGCTGGAAAGGCTGCCGCGAGACGCATGGCGTTTCTTGGTTTTCTTTTTGAAGTCCGTTGTGAGCGACGGTTTGATAGGCTCTAGGGTATGAGCAAAAGGAAAGATTATCAAATGATCTGTCGTAGATGATGAGGTCTTAGGGATCGAGGTTGAGATGAGGTGGATGTGGTGGAGATGCAAAGGGACGATGTTGAGAAGTCGAGCAACATCAGAAATAAAGGTAGGGAAAAGGTTCTCTCCAAACCTAGGTAGGCGCCGTGTGGTCGGCAGCTTCAAGAAGCAAGAGCAAAGCTGGGGAAAGAGGCTTTCTGCCATGTCCCAATGTGGAAGGCGTAGATGCAGCAGGGATCCATGCTGCACTTCCCGCACCACCCGCACCTCCCTCACAACTCTGGATGAACCAGTGGGAAGGCGCCATGCCTGACTTCCTTATTTAATCACAACACAAATGCCGATAGCTTGACATTCTCAAAGCCAACCTTTTACCAAAGACCCAATAACTCAAGAATCAATCAAAAAGCAGCTCAAACTCACGCATGTGACGTCATAAGCAGACGATGCAAGATAACCATCTTGTGTGTTCACTAAGCAAATACTATGTAGCCCCAGGCCAGGGGAGTAGGGTATAAGCAATCCGCCATGTACAGGAGGCCCAATTCGTCGTCTCTATTGCTGATGCAAACCCTGTTTGTTTGTCCAACCCCAACTCCAAACTCATGCATGAAAAGCCAGCCGTTGAATTACATTATGCTTAAAGGAAAGACATGAAAACCTGCACAGCCATCAGCGCGCCAGCCACAGGCCAGAGACTGCTGACCGAGGCACGGCCGGCTGCGTTCTTGCTGTTGCCGCTGCCACTGCTGCTGTTGCTAGCCGAGCACTCTCCACTGAACTTGGCCGCGGCGTTGGCGCCAAGGGGAATCTTCTGCAGGTTGGTGCCGCAGTTGACGTAGGGAGCAAAGTGCAGGGCAGGCGTCTCCTGGTCGAAGACGACGTATGCTGAGCGCAGGAATGAGTCACCCAGGAGGTAAGAGCCGTCGCTGGCCTTGTCGGCTCCGAGGACACAGGCGTTGTCCGAAACCTCCCAGATGAACTCGGAAATAGGCACCTGGAGTGTGAAGTCGCCAAAGGTGAAGTCGATTGTGCCCGAGGTGCTACACGGAACGACGTACATATTGACAGAGGAGTCGAGGCGACCACCGAGATCCGAACCAAGGGAGTCGACTACAGCCGAGGGGAAGTAGCTAAGCGTAGCACCAGTATCGAAGAAGACGGGGAACTGCGAGTTGGAGTAAGTCGTCTTGCTACTACCAGACTTGCTCAGCGCAATGCTGTCGAGCTGGACCCAGTATCTCCACAAGCTCTCGCCGTTCTGGGGGCCCAGGATGGGGGCGGAGTGCAAGTTGCCGCTGAACTTCTTGGTGTCGACACCGCCGAAGGAGATGAGACCGCTGCCGGTGGGCTCATCCTTGGTTCCGAGCGCAATACCCATAGTCAAAGACTCGATAACGTTCTGAGCCTTCATCTCCTCCACAACGGTAGGGTAGCCGGTGTTGTTCTTGTTCTCTCCGAAGCTGAGACCGAGAATACCCCTGTTAAGGTCGACACTGTCGGTAGCATAGCCGAAGATGACCTGAGAAAGGTCGATGTCTACGATTTATTAGTCATTGGTAAGGCTCATGAGCACATTGGGACATACCACTGCCAGGCAGAGTGATGTTATCGGCGACATATTGCAGCGCGACTTCTCCCTTGCCGTACTTGATGCGGCCGGTGTTCTGATAGACAACCGAGGTTCTGGAGTTGTCGGGGTCGTATTGACCGTTGGCGCGGCACGACTGAGCCTGCTGGGTGCTGCCGGCCTTCTGGCAGTTGGGGTTCACCCACAGCTCCGAGGAGCCAGTGTCGAGGGCGACCTTGGTGTCCTGTCCGGGAGTTCCAATGTCCACTGTTGCGCATGTTAGTTGGATGCGACAATTCGGACAATGGTCGGGTTCCACCTACGCTCAATCAAGTACGTCGTCGAGGTAACGTTAATAACTGGAACATCCGTGTCCGAAACGGCTCTCCTCCGAAGCTTCTCGAGCGGGTGCAGTCTGATATCCTGGTACACGGGCAACGAGAGGACGCCGGGAGTCGAACCGGAGCTGGACTCGTCGCGGGGAACCGAGAGGGCGGTTGCGCCTGCCGCGAGGGCAGCGGCGATCGAGGCGTAACGGGCAACCATAGTGATGCGGGTGTCGGAGGTTCTCGAGATCGGGCCGGTTCGAAGGTGCGCGCTGGAGATGTGTAACAACAGAGATCAGGGACGCGATGCTATGCTGCTCTTGAGAAATAGATGCAAAATCTAGAAATCAAAAGCGAAGCTCGATAGGGGATCCCAAAATTGAGATCGGGGGACGGAGGAGGCAAGCGACTGGGGGTGTCCAAGGAAAAAGAGTGGGATAGTAATGCTTTTAAGCAGCCAGCCTGAGTGTTGCCTTGGCGAAGTGGACGCCCAGGCTCGTAGCGTCAATCCGAAGCGAACGGCGAGGTGGACTTGGTGGTCGAGAGTGACCAGGCCAAGAAAAATGCGTGGAGCAAATGTCTAGGCGCCCTGCAGCTCCAAATGCTCACCTGCAGCACCAAAGGGGAAAAGACGAGTGACCTCACTCGCTGATTTAGCATATGGGGAATCCATGGAAATCTGGGTACTATCCGTAATGGCACCTCAGGAAGGCAGCCCGCAGGCAGGTACCTTCCTTCCCTCCTCCTTCCTTCGCTAACGTACCGGGGCAGGGTGGGCAGAGCAAGCAGGCAGGCAGTGGGGAGGCGGGCATTCACCGAATCACTTCAGCATCAGCATCAGCATCTCTAGCGTGGCTGCGCTCGCTGTGCATGCTGTGCTCAGCAGGCAAGCAGGAGAAGGAAGGCACGAAGGTCCCGCGCATTGGAGGGAAGGAACCTCCCTGAGGCTGAGCTCATCGAACTTACCCTCTGTCTCAGCAAGCATGGACCATGCAAACACAGCAGCCACCTGGCGCGGGTGCAATTCGATTGGCCCGTCCCTGGGAACTGCGGGGACCTGCCTCTCCTGCTTCTCCTGCCAGCAATGCGGTGCGTGACCTGCAGCCACTCCCGGGCCTTTTCTCTGCCTCTGGGCCCTCAACTCCAGTCGATCAACATCACCAAGCCCAATGCTGACACTCGTTTGTGTCGTCTCAGCGCAGCAGACGGGAGCTGACGGCCTTGGTTGAGCAGCCAGCCCGTGATTGGAGGTTGGGGAATTGCGCCTCCCGACTGAGACACACGCAAGCTATTTTCCGCTCTGCCCAAAGGAATGTCTTTTGTCAGCATCTTCTTCCCGTCAAGCTTTCCGCGAAGCTACCCGTTTCTTTGACTCGAATTCCTCCATCAACCAACGCCGAGTCTACCCTTCGCGCCACTGCCGCTTTTCTTTCATAGCACAATACAGGGTATTTCACAAATGGAATCCTTCAATCAACCAGTAACCAAAACGACCGACGGACGAGAAGGATCGAAGCGGCGCCCGAGATGAGGAACTACCGTCGCCAACACAGAGGCCAAACGTGGCGTCGGAAGCGACGGCCGTGCACAGCCTCCCAAGTCATAGGCAGCGGCCATTCGGCACAGTTGGTGCTGGCACCCGGGGCCCCCTCAGCCTGGGGTGATGCACTGCACAACCTTGAATCGCTGAGCTCTTGTCACTCCCGTTCTCATCAGACGGTCGAGTCGGTCAGAGCCAGAGTCACCAAACACCATTGGCTGTCGGCGGAATTGAATGCACCTGTGGTCGCCAAACAGTCCACCTCCTCTCGCCCAGCCGCATCCTGACTGGACCACACGGCAAGTGCATTACGACGACTATCGCCCTCCATCTCAGACCTGACCAGACGTGGTGGCCTTTCGCAACGGCCAAGAGGCTTCGCTGTCTCGCTGCCCTTTTGTGGCGACCCTGTTTGCTGCCCGTTCTAACGAGGGCCAGGAAAGAGCCCGTTCGCGCCCATCAACTCATCTCTCGCCGCTGGGCCCATGCTGGTGAGAATTTGGAGGGGCCTTGGCATCCTGTCTCGAACGGGACGCAACGGCAGCCATGGCAACTGGGCACTTGGCCTTAGTCTCCGACTTTCCGCCTCGGCCGGTTAGAAGTCTTGACGTATGAATCTTTCGACCGCTCTGCTCTAGCTGCCATGGCGAACCATCGTCCGACGGCATTCCCGGATTGTGTGCGGCTAGAAAGCAACCATTCTGTCATTGTCAGACCGGATTCCATTGGAGTTGCCGCCGCGAGTCGGGGAGGCTTCGTTCGTCCCAAGACCAGGCATGTCTCTGACTAGCGCTGCCGCCCAGCCCCCAACGACCAAAAGAATCGATGACGCTGAAAAAGAAGGAAAATCTCTCCGGGTCTGCCTACGCTATTGATCTTTGCCATCCCCGACACCGTCCCGGACCCTTGGCATCGGCTCGCGGATTGGAACTTTCGCAGGCTCCCATTCCACTTGATTTCGGCTGTCGACCGTGTTCACTACCGCAAACCGCGTGATTCCCGGCTTCCAGTGACAAACGGCAGCATTGGGTTCCCCTGTGGATGCGCAGGATTGCAGATCTGGGTCCAGCGGTGGGGAAATAGTTGCCGAATTTCCCAGCTCGAGCCACCGCTACCGCCCCGTCTCGCTGATCTGGCACCGTGACGTCCAAACAGGGAATCTTTCCAGCCTTCTGGAGTTTTCGGGGTCCGCAGCTGACGAAATTATGCATCTTTTCCCGTGTGGATACCTGCTGAGTGGATTAATGACTGAGCCGTCAGCTTGCTGCCTGCCATTCAACCCAAAATACGCCCTGTCCCAACGCTTAGCTTCCGCGCTCACCTGCTTCGGGCGCAATCTGCGAGACTTCTGTTCTCAGCCCTGAACTACACATGTGCCCGGATGGATACCTGCAAGCTCAGCTCCGACGCAAATGTTAACGGGGCCGCATTGTTGCAGCCAGCTGAGATTTTAGTCAGTCAAGGAGGCGGTTTTCGAATCATGGCCACGCTGCTCCTCATGCAAGCTTCGAGTCACGTCGCGGGGACGAGCTACGAGGTTGTCATCTCTCAGCATTGGGCTCACCGCTGTCCTTGCCTTGACTTTGCTCTCGCATCCTGACATAATCGTGGTCAATGGAACACCACTCGACTCCAGTATCTGTTCCAATGGTTGGCTGCTTGCCGCTCAGTAACGCTGCCATATGCTTCACGTCATCGGAAAACAAGTCATGGAATCCTGTTCCTGCGGATAGCAGGCAACTCTATCTGAGGAAACGCAGTTGCCGACACAGAGTTCAAGATCTGCCTTGATATCCCTGCCAACCTGCCAGAGATAGATTTGGCCAACCCCAACTGCCCGCTGCGTCTATTCGTGCCAAAGCGTGTTCAACCTCTCTGCAATTGATTGGTCGTGCTACCGCATCCTTCCCGCCAACCCGCCTCGGCTGCCTGGGCCAAAAGGAATGCCATGCGCCCAAGCCGTAAGCGCCAAGGTAATCCATAGGCCAAGTCGGATGATTCCTTTCAGGCTTTGTATCAGTTGCAGCATTCTTCCTAGAATCCATCGGTGTTCAGCCCTACGGAGCTGTCATATCTGTCGATACTCGTTTGCGAAAGCGAAAAGTCCGCAATAAAGCGTACCCCGCCACTGAAGACACGGTTGATTCAGCCACCAGCCATCGGCTGGTGTAGCGTAACGGTCGAATTGTATCATGATACAAATCAGGCTCCAGACTAACTAGATCAAATACTTCTGAGCCCTGAAAAAGCCTCATTGACGGCATTATTCCAGCTGGTTTGGCAATGCCTCAATGCCAATTTCTAAGACTGCCTCATTCGTCACCAAACGACGGGACGCCAACGGTAGAGGCATCCAAAACAACTCCCTGCTTCAATAACCTCTCTCTCAGGGGCCCATACGGCACATCCTGCACCAAGGCGTCCTTCTCCAAAGCGATGTCACACGCGTTGGCACAAGCCTGGCCAAGCGCGTAAAACTGATGTTCCAGCCTCACAGCCCCTAACCACCCGTCAGCCAAGTTTCACCACGGATTCACAAATCACCAAGGATGTAACACTCACCATATCCGACGTGCGACGAGCTGGGACAAGTAACACTGACGAAATTGCCCGCCTCCTCCCTCCGCGGCACCATCGCACGGTAAGCAATACCGAAGGGCCGCCAACGGTGTCCGTCCTTGAAGATGAAGCCTTCGTTGTGGACCCGCCCGTCCCGGAGTATGCGCCGCACGCTATGCGTATCTGTCGGCCAGTACGCTACGGCGACCGGGTCTGGAACCTCCGGCGCACCGTTCTGAGAAGCCGTCGCTTCCGTGACGATGTAGTCTGATATCATTCGCCTGGCGTCTCGCACATAGAGCTCGTGTGGGAAGTGCCCATTGTCATGGAACTCATCGCGGCAGTATCCAAACCGCGACCACTCTTTGCGAATCGGTTCCTGCTGCCGTCAGCAACATATCTCCAGGAGGACAGCCAAACCTACCGGGACGGCCTCGTCCGTTGCCAGGAACCAGAAGAATCCCTTTGTGAAGTCCGCTGTATCCTTCAATACCCTCTTCCGCCCTTCGTACCGCGCCACAGGCCACTCGTCGTTCATCCCAAGCAAGTCCGTCGACAACGCTCCCTCGCTTCCGATCAAGTCCGTCTTTTCTCCTGGCAACCTCTTCTTTGGCACATACATCTCCCCTCCAGCCTTCAAGAACCGTCTGTGCAATTCATACCATGCAGGATCATACCCCTCCGGCTCGGTGAAGGGCACGCGGTTTTCTGGGTCGTCGGTCAGCGGCATGCGGTACGAGTACGATTGAAGATGCAAGTCTCCATCACCGGGGTTGCCAAAGGCTTCTGGGGAGATGCCGTAGAGCAGGCCGCTAGACGGGTCACCGGGTGTGGTGTACGGGTCGATGTCCACGTCGATTTGGCGGTAGAGCGTCTCCGCGCGGACGCCGGCCAGGGATTCTTTGTATGTCGCCGAGGACTCGCGGCCGTGGGTCCAGGATATCGAGGCGGCGGCGAGAAGGTCGCCCTCATAGCTTGCCTCGACGAATATCTGGGTCTGTGAGAAGGGCGGCTTTGAGTATCTGAGGGTAGACCTACCTTTCCGGTTATCGCCTGGCCATTCTCGAGCCGGATTGCTCGAATGGTCGTTCCATCCTTCTCAACGGCATCCTTCTCGACGAGCCTCGCCTGGTGCCTATCAGCAAGCACTCTTGACGGAAGCGCTTCACCAGGAGCTCACCTTGACGACGGTAATCGACGGATTCTCAGCCAGCCAGTCCTTGATCACCTGCTCCGCAACCCTAGCCTCGAACCTCCAGACATCAGGATCCTTGAGCTTCTTCTCGACGACCTCGTTCAACCTGTCCAAACGACCATAATGACGACTGATCCTCTGGTGAAGCTCGAGATTCAGCCCGCCCAGGGTGGTGCTGTTCTGGAACTCGGCCTGGTTATCGATATCTGTGGCTCCGAGGCCATTGATCTGGATGCCGCCTGGAATTCTTATCAGCCCAACGCGTGAGGTCTCATGTGAAGAAGGGTGGCGGTACCGATGTGTTCCTGCGGCGAGACCAACGCGATTGACCTCCCGAGCCGTGAGGCTTGGATGGCCGTCGCGACGGCACCGGACGTCGAGCCGTAGACTACAATGTCGTATGACCCAGGCTGCGACATGGTCGGGCGGGGCGCACGAAAGAGGTTCAGGAATGAGGCAATCATCGAGTGATGAGAGCAACGAGGACGCTCGACAGCAATGGCACCCAAACTGGTGTCGGCTTTTGCTGGCACCTGATTCGTCGCAAATTGCGTATATAACCTACAGGTGGAAGTGTACCTCAAGGTTGACTCAGAAGCGATGGCATCGCCGCGGGGAGGTAGTCATCGTTCCGAGGTCGGGCGCGTGCGATTCCCTATTAGATTTCCCTGTTCCCCTCGCATCTGACGCAGTGGGAGGACTGGCGTCATACGCTGCGGTGATGAATGTTTATCCACCCTCGTTTGACTCACATCGACAATGCAGCCAATGCTTCAGCAAAATGCCTGCACGTCTATCTACGTATCCTGCCCCTGCCCTTCTTTTGATTGCCATTTCTACAAAACTCTGATCCCTCGCCTGGCCCATGGGCGTTCTTGAGCATTCGCCGGAGGAGGGGCACAAGCGGGCCCGACCCCGCATCCCGGATTTCGCATGCGGAGAACCGGGGCAGCACCGGATTTTGAGATCACGTTTGAGGCTCACCATAAGTGACAGGCTTCACAAGTAATTAGGATTTGAGGCTAGGTAACCAAAGATCTGGGTTGAAAAACATCAACCAAATAGGGAAGCGCCTATTCAGGCAGACAGAAGCGCCGTCAAGCGACACAGTCAACTTCCGCTGGATGAAACAGCTGAAGCGGGGAGACTCCAACGAAGGATTTCATTATGGGTCTTGACTAACTCGCGCTCCGACCTGAACAGTGTTGCGATCCATAATGTTGCCGTTCTTGAATGAACATGGCAATTCAGGTTCTGCTGCGTAGCGGGGTTTACCGTTTCTATCGGTCTTTCGGGGGATTGAGATGCGAAATCTCTAATGTACATGAAGCCATAGCCGCGTGCTGATCAAAAGCAAAGCTGATATTACACGGCGGCTCTGGATGATGATTCTGGCTGAACAGAGCCGAGGGCGAATGCTGCACAAAGTACCGGCAGACCTTCAGCTAGCCTTAGAACCAGGCATGTCTAGGACCGAGGAAGTTAACCGCGCAGATGCCCGACTCCGCGGTAGTCCTCCTCGAGTCGGACAAGTCCCGACGTGCTTTTCTGACTATTACCCCCGCCTTAAACCCGGGGTTGAGGAAATTGGCAGGAATGTCGGTCAGTTAATCCTCGCTTCCATGCTCCTGCTCCCCCACAGAACCCACCCCCGAACCCCAAGTTCTCTACTGCGGGGGAGAGTGGTGAAAGACGGAAAACGGTCTGTCGCTGGGGTTCCGGTCATCGGCCCGTTCTTGAAAGCTCGGCTGGGGTGGCCGGTTGTTTTGATGGCTCAAAAGACGTTGCCTCCCAGAAATCACAGTGAAATTTGAAAAAGTTTCGATCTCCAATCCTGGGCCCTAAGAATCGTCCAACCCGCGTTGACCCGATCACCAAAGATGGGCCGCGGCATCTTCGCAGGCAAGGCGGCCTTCGCCAACGCCACTCCCCGCCTGATGCTGTACTGCCTCATCTACGCCATGGGAAGCGTCTTCTTCGGCTAGTGAGTTTTCCTTGGTGCCCATCTCCCTCAGATGTCAAGTTCTGATATGTGTCTGCAACCAGCGACGGCGCCTCCTTCGGCGGAGTGCAGGCCATGACGCCCTTCATGAACAAGTTCGGCTCTTACAGCGCGACCAAGAAGGCGTATTACCTACCCAGCCGGACGGCGAGTTTGATGAACAGTCTGCCGCTTCTGGGCAAGTTCACGGGGACAGTAGTCGTGGGACCGATTATCGAGAGGATCGGGCATAGGAGGGCGATGGCGGTGACGTGTTTGGTGCAGATTGTGGGAGCCATCAGTGAGTTTCACTCACGCTTGGGAGTGGTGGGAGAGAGATGCTGACGAGGGGGTGAAGTCCAGGTTACGAGTAGCCACGCCGCGCAATTTGTCACGGGCCGGTTTTTGGTGTACACTGCTGTCGGCCTGGTCGAGAATGTGAGCTGAACCTCACGGAATGCCTTGTTGTGTGCTCGATACTAACGAACATTAATGCCAGGTCGTCCCAACATACCAATCCGAAATCGCCCCGGCCCCCCTGCGCGGCTTCTTCGTCGGCTCAATCCAGCTCTGTCTAACCTTCGGCTCGCTCATCGCCGGCATCGTCAACGAGTCCATGTCCCGCCGGACGGACAGCTCAGGCTGGCAGATCGCGACGGCGATCCAGGCGCTGCCCGCCGTGCTTATCATGTGCGGGCTGTGGTTCACGCCCAACTCGCCGCGGTGGCTCGTCTTCAACGACCGGTCGGACGAGGCCATCGCCGTGCTGAGGAAGGTGAGGAGGCAGGAGGATGTGGATAACGGCAGGCCTGAGATGGAGATTGCGGCCATGCGGGACGAGGGCCAGATCGGCAAGCGCTAGAAGGGGCCTTGGAGAGATCTGTTTAATGAGAAGAACAGGAGGAGGACTGGGTAAGTCGCATGATCCGTGTCCTCTACTCTGGAAGATCAGGCCTAATTGCTGAGGGAAACAGGATCGCGTGCTCCATCATGGCTCTTCAGCAGCTTACTGGAGTGACCTTCTCGAGCTCCTACGGTCCGACATTCTACAGATCTGTAGGCTTGGCAGACAAGGCCTTTGTCTATGCCGTAAGTCCGCCTCACCCATGTTAAGTCCGTCTTATCACTAATCTTCAATCAAAGGTCATCAACAACGCAACCTCCGTAGTCACAGCCATGATGGCCATGGTCTTTCTCGACATGTTCGGCCGCCGCACCCTCGTCTTCCACGGTGGCTGGTCCCAAGGCGCCTTCCTGATCGCCATAGGCGCGCTTGGTCGCAAGGCCAGCCCCAACGTCCACGAGAGCAACGGCATCGTTGCTGGTATGCAGCTGTATACGTGTATTCTCCACATGACGCTGGGCCCGGGTGCATACATCACCGCCGCGGAGGTGGGGACGCAGACTTTGCGAGAGAAGACGATGGCTTTGTCGGTAAGTTCTCCAATCTTCATGACCACCCGTGACCCCTGGGGAGATAGTTGCTGACTTGGTTCTCAGACGGCGCTGAATGTTGTCGTGGGGTTCATCGTCGTCTTCGTCACGCCGTATCTTCTCGCAGAGATCGGTGCCGGGCTGGGGTACATCTGGGGCGGGTTCGCCTTTTTGACGTCGGTTTGGGCGTGGTTCTGCATGCCTGAGCTCAAGGTAAGCTCAATTCGAGAAAAGATTGGAGTTACGGGACAGCGTTTGGCTAACAGGACGAACGATAGGGCCGCAACCTCGAGGAAATTGACCAGCTGTTCGAGGCCAACATCCCTGCTTGGCAGTTCCACAAATTCCAGACGGACGGGCTCAGCCATGATCTGGCTGTGTTGGAGGGCGGCAAGGCTGATGCGAAGGTCGTTGAGCAGTTTGAGGACGCTGAAGACCAGAACTTAACGAGTGCTTGATTTAGCGGCAGATCAGACTTGCCATCTTTGAGGAAGAGGAGAGTAGACTTCTGGATCTGGAACCAGATGGTTTAGGAGTGCTTCCAGTGCCAACAGTTTGTCACTAGATCTGTAATAGATCTAAGTTGCACCAAGTTGATGCTTATTGCTACATACGAACTTACAAAACGGCGCTCGCGTCTCACGCGTGGCTCACACGAACAACTATCTTTCCAGTCGTCCGCCCCAGTCTGAGCTTCGCGTACGCTTTCGGCGCATCGGTCCACTCAAACTTCTCATCAATCAACACCTTGACCTTTCCTTCGACTACCCACCGACTGATCTGTTCCAAATCCTAGTGACGAGGGCTGACCCTCACCGTCTGAAACCGTCTCTTCCCACCGCCCAGAAACCCCGGCAGCATGTTCCTGCGCAGCATGCTGACCATGGACTTCTGCATGGCAACCTGGACGAAGACGCCATCGGGCTTGAGGAAATGCGGACTGCTCTCGTACAGACACTCCGGGCTGCCGACGTTGTCGATTGCTACATCAAAGATGGGCCCCTTCGTCTTCAGTTCACTCAGAACATCCGCCGTTCGATAGTTAATCACC
Source organism: Colletotrichum sp. SAR 10_99 (assembly GCA_028654355.1). Lineage (NCBI taxonomy): Eukaryota > Fungi > Ascomycota > Sordariomycetes > Glomerellales > Glomerellaceae > Colletotrichum > Colletotrichum sp. SAR 10_99. The sequence continues at coordinate 119,509 of JAQIUT010000084.1, forward strand.
TCATCGGCTCCAAGCCTCTTGCAAAGATCGACATTTGCCGTGGAACATGTTGCAACGACATACGCACCAGCGGCCTTGGCGAACTGAATCGTGAAGGAGCCAACGCCGCCGCTTCCACCGTTTATGAACACCTTCGAAGTAAGGTTAAAAAGCTCATTGGGGAGAGATTGAAATGCCGTCAACCCAGCTGTGCCCAAAGCAGCCGCATCATCGGGATCAACACCTTCAGGAAGAGGCGCGATGTTAGAGCACGGAGCGACCATAAGCTGGCCCAGGCTGCCAAACTTGGGCAGCTTGGTCCCAATGCTTAGAGCACCGAAAACGAGCTGGCCCTCGGAGAAGTCGTCAGCGCCATTCTTGGCTTTGATTCGACCGCAAAAGTCTAGGCCTGGACTGCTCGCGGGCTGGATCATGAACTTTCCGAAGACGGGGATCTCTGGGAGTTTGTACTCGACGGGGTTGATGCCGGCTGTGATGACTTCGATGAGGACATGGTCTTTGGGAAGAGAAGATGCGTCTGGTGGGATGGCAATTTTGTTGAGTGATATGGAGTTCTCGAGGGTTTTGGTGATGGTGGTGCATTGCCAGGCTTGCATTTTGCTGATAGAGACGTAACGAGTTGTGGCGGCGGTATGCGACCTCTCCGTGTAAAGATCTACAGGTAGAACAGGGCGTAAAACCAACAAATATAAGTTAAATAGTACTCTTAGCAGACATTCAACTACATGTACCATTCATTCACAAGTGTTATTCAGCCAAAGTCCGCATCTAAGCCGTCGAGTTGCAGGGGTGGTTTAAGGTTATCTCGGGTTCGGATTGATCCTGGTCTACGTTGCGGGGTTTCCACCCTCAACGCGCTTCAACCCTTTGAAGATAGCGGATGTTGAATTCTCTTTCGTCTAAGAACAGCCAATTTGGGGGAAGAAATGAATTGATGGCTAGCTGGACGGTGTGCGGCTAGTTTCCTCCACAGCTTATGCGCGCCCGCTGATCACAACGAGCGAAAAGGGGCGGCGGAGTTTGATCCGATTACCACTTGAACGACCCAGGATGCAAAACCTCCATGTTATCAACAATCCCGAAGTCGCGAATACCACCTCCAGGCGTGTAGATGCTCCCGTTTAACGCAACCGCCGCCATGCCGTGGCGGGGCGTGTTCATTGGCTGGTGCTTCTCCCAGCAGTCGCCGCGGATGTCGTACACCTCCGTCTCTTTGAAAACGAAGCCAGCCTCCGGATCCAGATTTCCTTCGCCTCCAAATGTGTAGATGCGCTGCCCTAGAATAGCCACAGAGCCACCTCCCCTGGGCGTGGGCATGCGTGCGCGTTCGCTCCACTCCAGCGTGTTGAGATTGAGGACGTAGACCGTGTCGCGGACTGCGGTTTGGCTCCGAAAGCGGCCTCCGACTACGTAGAAGTTGCTGCCGACGACACCGCCGCCGGCATGCTCGCGGCCTTCAGGGAGATTGGGTAGAGTTTCCCATTCCTGAGTCTTGGTGTTATACGATGATACGGTGTCGACGGTCTCTTGGAGCCCGTCGGCTCCCAGCTCGAGCAAACTGATGCCGCCGGCGACGATGATCTTGTCACCATACGCGCCAAGGATGGAGCTGCCTCTCTCTGTGCCCTGAGGCATGGACGGGAGCTCAGTCCATTGGTTGGCCATAGGATCGTACTCGTAGCAGTTCGGAAGCGCCCGGAAGGCGGCGCCGCCGGAGAGCCCGCCGAGAACGTAGATCTTTCCGTTGGTAGAGATGGCGTTGGCGTGGTTCATGGGAATGGGCAGGGGAGCAACGAAGGACCAGTCATCCTTCGGGACGTTGTATCTCTCCACTGAGTCAATGGTCGAGACTCCAGTGGGCTTACTTGCATCAGGCTCGATTCCTGCGATGACATAGATGTTTTCACCAAGGGCCACGGCGGCGTGCTCTTGACGAGGGCCCCCGGCCAGAGGACTGAGGACTTCCCAGGTTTCGCTGGCGGTTGGGGTGCAACGTGAAGGCGATGGGGCAGGTGCTGCGTGTCCGCCCAACAGCGGCAGCAATGTGAGAGAAAGCACAAGTAATCTGAGCATATTGATGTAGGAAGAGGGGGCTTGGTGTCGTTGAAAGTTATTGAAATAGTTGTTTCAGTGCTGTGTGCACATGAACAAACCGCATTTGACGATGACACTTTGCCTCTTAAATAGAAATCACAAGTTGTTCGAAAGTACAGCTTCTCCGGATGTCGACATTGCCAATACGAACGCCAAGGAATTGCATGATCTTCAAACTGTGTTAGTTGATTACCCGGGCTTACGCTTGCAGTGCGAATGTGACAGCCCCTCGACGACAACTTCTCAACTTCGAAAGGCTCCATATCGTCAAGTCAATGAAAGAGAGACCAAAAGTAATGAAGCACTGCCTCCTGCGGCTAGTATGGATTACGTAGCATTTCGGGTTCGGTCCGCCTCTATTCATGGTGGCGCACCCATTCGTAGGTGCTTGATGTTCCGCTTCAGTGAGTCAATCGTAATTTGGTTATTTCTTGGCAGACAGGTATGTAGTTACAACCTAGTATAACATTAGGAAGCAAGTCAGGCATGTATTGCATTTGCCAGCGGAGTTAGGTTTCTCTGGTGACGTTCAGCACACCAGTAACATCCAAGGCGTTAAGATGAAAGACTAGATTCTAACCATCGTACTCTCTAGCACGGCTTTACCCACCAGGAATCATCCTGTGTAGCATTCTTGTCAGAGCCAGGAGCGCCTTGATTGATGTAGTTCACAGGCCAATCAACCAACTCTTGCCACTTCGAAGTAAGCGATCTCAAGATGATATTCATGAGATGACTTCCCCAGTCCTTCATGAACCAGAAATGAAGACCCCCTTCGTGAAGAACAGTGCAGTAGTGTACGAGCACAACCAAAGCTGCTGGGTGCTGGACTTCCAACAAGGCCATAAATCCACTGCTGAGGACCATTGGCCAAGACACAGCAACATTCAACGCCGGAGTTGTCGCTGATGCTAGTCCGACGCAATCTCGCAACCCGGAAACTGCGCCCTCAACAAGACCTTTGACCTCGGAACTTACATCGGCTTGATCCATTTTGTCAATAGCACCTGTGACGCTCCGCAGTAACGATCCCAATAGCTTACTACCGCTGGAGTACCGGTCGCATTGCATGAAGTCCCTTAATATGCCATACCGCACGTTTTCCTTGGCTGAAGTCAGGACGCCGCTGACCCCTCGGATAAGGGTGAAAATCTCTAGGATGTGGTCCACCCCCAGCCGGTGGGGGCCGTGTAATGCCGGGCTAGACGCGGCGAACGAACCGATGAATAACATTGATGATGCGGCAAATAGTGCGTGGCAATTCTGCGGAGTGACATTGGAAATCTCGGCGTAAACTCCGCGAATCGCGTGTTGTTGGTGTTGTAAGCCCAGGGAAAGATGTTCCTGCCGATTCTGTGGTTCGAGCCTTGCAAGATGGAATGCGGAGACTGCGAGGATCTGATGCATGAGAAACGGATAGTCCACTGCCACCTTTGGCACCTTATCTCTCCATGTATGTAGATTGGCGCCGGGCAAGGTAGTGGAGGTCACAGACGTAAAGTGATTCATCAGTCTGAGGTCCGCTGTCCAGCTAGACCACCGCTCGGATGCGGCTTCGGCGGCGGATTGGGCCGCCAAGGAGCACGGCGTTGTCAAAGAGGCCCTGGATGCGCCGCTGGACACCAGGATTGGCGAGAATCCCCGACTTTCCAGATCCGAACCCGAATGGCCTTGTGTCGTCGGCAAGGCCCCATCAAAGGGGGATGGGGCCAGGCTGCAGTAGATTTGCTGTCTAACGCAGGCGCCACATGGTTTCCTCTCATCGCACTTGAGCAGCATTAGCTCCCGAGCTCTCGAGTTTGAGTGGTTCACATTTTGGTTGACGTACCTTGACTTTCCTCTGCTTGCAGGTGCAGCAACCGTTTCGCGACTTCTTGTGTCCAAGTCTTACCATGTCGAGGAATCTAGCCGAGAAAGGTGAGCGAGAATGCTGATCCAAAGAAGATGATTGAGGTTCAATTTTGAAAGAGGTCCGCAAAAAGTAGGCTTGTGAATCCGAATCCGACCGGTCGTTCTTATATCAGATAGAGTTGCGGAGATTAGCTGAGATGAGCGGACTTTGCCAGCCACTCGCAAGTCGACCCGCCTAGATAAACGCAGAGGTAGTCTGGCGCTGCCGGTGGGAACAGGGGTACCCCAGAAAGACGCCCGCATAAGAATTCAACCATATTTTGGGCGGGATGCAAACACCAAGACATCAATATCACCAAAGGCACGAGCATAGCCTCAGTCTAGATACGAAGGATCCGCGGATGAAAAGTACTTACAGATTTTGTATACGAAATAAAATCGCTGGGTTACTAGTGATGGGAGACTTTGAGTAATGTTAAAAGGAACAAGAATCTCGAGGCATCAACTTTTCTTCGTCGTCAACCAGACTATCGCAACTTCAACTTGTCAACAGGAGGTTACAATATTATATTATTTGTATTTGAGAATCTCTTTTCCTTAATCTTTACTTAAAGCCATGGCTTCATCAACGCCGGATCCTGGAGAATTCGTCTTCTACCACTATGATCCGTCTCTTCCAGCAGCATGCGTATTCATCGCTCTATTCGGCATCTCGTTTGCCCTGCATGTTTTTCAGATGGTCAAGTTCCGGGCCTGGTACTTTGTGTCATTTCTGATCGGCTGCTGCTGTGAGTCTGTTCTGCCCTCCTTTGTCTTTTGACTTTGCTGACATCTGGTGCCTTTCCTAGTTGAGATTGTAGGCTACATAGGTCGAGCTCTTTCTGCAACCGAGACCCCTGACTGGACTACGACATCATATACCGTTCAGAGCCTGACGCTTCTTCTCGGGCCCGCACTCCTCGCTGCATCCATCTACATAGTTTTGGGCCGTCTGATCCGGTTCCTGGAAGCCGAACATCTGGCTTTAATTCGCACGAAGTGGTTGACAAAGATCTTCGTCCTGGGAGATATCATTTCATTTGTCACACAAGGCGCAGGTTTGCTTCCTCCACATACTGAAACACGAATGCTCTTAGCTGACTTTTCAAGGTGGCGCAATACTTTCCCGCGCCAAGTCGCTGAGTGATGTTGATCTCGGAGAGAACATCATCATTGCCGGCCTCGCCGTGCAGATTACCTTTTTCGGGGTCTTCATCATCGTCATATGTCTCTTCCACTACCGAATCAACGGGTCGCCTACCAAGCCCTGCGACTCGGTCACTCTGCATTGGAGGCCCTTTATATGGATCTTGTACGGAGCAAGCTTTTTGATTATGGTTCGATCTGTGTTCAGATTGGCCGAGTATGTCACCGGCAGCGACGGACCGCTGATGGCAAGCGAAGTCTACATCTATGTTCTCGACGCAGCCCTCATATTCCTGGTCGCTGCCATGTTCAACCTCTTCCATCCTGGGAAACTTATCCGGATGGACCATAAGTTGACAGCGATCTCTGAAAGTAGCATGGCAGTTGGTCTGCAAACCTTGCCCTAATATAGGATGGCTAGTGGTTAGTCTGGAGACTGATAACTAAAGTAGCAATCAGCAGCACTGCTAGGCGAGTTGTTGATGAGAGGTGTGTGGAGATTTCTCCTCTATACTAAACTACTGTTTGAGTCAGATTGGCAGAACGAATCATGGCACCGAATAAGAGACTTGAGCTAGGGAGTCCTGCCCATATATAATCAGTTTAAGTAGGCAATATCAGACGTGGAATATGGTTCGAAATGATTTCTTAGTATTCATTACTACCTAGTAATGTCCAGGCGTATGAGTTTGACATATTGCAATCATAAAGACAACAGATAAAACAATATCAAGTCATACCGACAATCGAGAAAATCCTGAAAAGAGACAATCTTAAAAGATTGAAGTTGAAACGCCCAGGTTTTAGAACAATCAAGAGACACACTGTGCAACATTTAGGGCTTGTTTTACTCTTTCGAAGCGGAATCAAGGACTTACCTCGGTCAAACATTCACTACGTGTTCGAGCCTCGCACATAATTGACGAGATATAGACAAGAAAAGGCCATGGCATTCTTGTGTTTCGAAACCAGGGACACCCTTCATTTCCTAGATAGCTTCTTGACTGTGTTTGCTTTTGCAACGCACTCGGACATAACATACAACCTTTCGGAATGGTCATATTGGTCTTCTTTATATATGATCCTTTTTTACGGGCAGATCGTTTAGTTGAATGGCGTTGGCAAAGTCGCTCGGAGCAATTTGGAGACAGTCGCGCACATGAACTGGCCTGCCCAAGGTTAAAGCTCCTCTCAGCATTCATCTTACGATTGGTATCTGCGCAAAAACTCCTTCGTCTTCGTCCTGATACTTTCATCCGTTTGAATGTAATTGTCCACAGTTCCCGCTGCGACTAATTTTTGTGCAGCCTCCTTACGCTCGTATCTACGAGCCATCGTAAGTGCAGTCCGCCCCCATTTGTCTTCGATATTGACTTCTGCGCCCCTCTCAGTCAAAAGCTTGATTGCATCATCGGTTTCTTCTCCGGAGGATGCAAAGGAGACCGCAGTGAGGCCGTATTTATCTTTCGCATTAACTTGTGCAATATGTTCAAGAAGTAACTGAATCGTCTTAAGAAATCGTGGCGGGGTAATGCGGGCGTATCTATAAACCTAGGATGATAGGACTCGGTTATAGTAATCTATTAAATTAACGTTAGTGCCCTTTTTAAATTAAATCTATATAGCTTCTAAATAGCTACTCCGAGCTATTAGCGATAGAGGAGTCTAGCTTCCTCTATCTTTAACCTCGATAGAGGCCTTAGCGTTAAGTAGAGGCGCGACAATCTTGCTATACCCCCCCGTGGCACTGAGAGCTAACGCATTCTTTTCGGCGTGGCCTTTAAGTTCGATATCTGCTCCTCTGTCGATGAGGCGCTTGACGACGTTGGTTCGGCCCTCCTCTGTGGCATACTGTAAAGGAGTGCTACCTTGCCCCTCTGCAGCATCAATGGAAGCTCCTTTGTCGAGCATCATCTTTACCAGATCGAGGTCACCGAGGCGTGCCGTATACGCCAATGCTGTACAACCATCTTCGTCTATGGTATCCACACGAGCTCCTTTCTCGAATAGCAGCCTGACACATGATCTATGTCCTGATTCGGCAGCAATTATCAATGGTGTGCAGTCTTGGTCGTCCACAGCGTCAATGCAAGCGCCATGGTTCAAAAGTAGCTCGATCAGAGACAGGTTGCCACTATATGCTGCAAGAGCTAGAGAAGTCCGTCGTTGCTCTCCTTGCGCATCAGTGAGAGCTCCTTTCTCTAGCAACAACCTGACTGCGTCTTGGTGGTTGTGGAACTCTGCAACCACCAGTGGTGAAGCTTTCTCATCCCCGTTTGGTGGCGGTTTCCCCAGGCATGCGCTAAGTTCACACAGCTTCTTGATAGCGTCAAGTCGTCCATATCATGCCGCGTAAAACAGCGGTATTCTTCCGAATGAGTCTGGAGCATTGATGTCACGTCCCAGATCATTGAGTTTGTAGTTACGACGCAGCCCCCCCGCAAAAAGACTACGGCAAAATTCACCCTATACGCGGGCACAATTCTGGAAACACTATATGGGCACTTCGACCTGTGCCCTCTACCAATTAAGGAAAACAGTACAGAAACCCCATACGTTACGTCCCAGATCATAGAATATCTGATGGCTTCCTGTAAGCCGTAGGATGCTGCCCACCCAAGGCCAGACTCGAGAAACTCATTAGACACCGATATTTCTGACAAAGCTTGCATTTTTGTATCGTCCAAGAGCGATTCTTTATTTTGATGCATGATATGCCCATGCGTAGGTAGCATGGCAGAAGAAAGGATACGGCTCGTCCACGTGATTTGAGGCCCTGGACGAACTGAGTTGACGAAGGTATGAACGCACCAAATCGCTTTCAATAGCGAACTTTAGATATCTTGTACATACTTTTGTCATCTCGAAATGGGCTGTTGGAAAGTATTTCTCTTTGCTTCTCTCAAAGTACTCCTGTGTTGTGTAGTGAACAAGTCAAATATTGTCGCTTATCTTGTCGAATGTGACGATTCCAGCGCATACGAAGACGATAGCATCAGTTTCTCTTAAGTTGTGGCGGTCAAGATCCGTGTCTGACCTATTTTTGTCCACCGCAAGAGCGTGATTCAGCTCGGTGGTGGTCAGAGGCCGCACTGCGTGGACGATCCATGATAGTACGTTTCTGCCCAGATCGCGGAGCTTAGACTCCTGCCCGTATATCCTCTCATAGGTATCCTTGTATGCGTCGTCCTAGACATGGTGGTCTAAAGACTTGTTTGCGCTTTGTTGTTTGAACTTGTCCAGCACTGACAAAGTCTCCCTCGCCCTGGTTGTGTTTCTTAAGGATCCAAGATGAAGCCGTGCTAAGAGGAATCTGAAAAGGTTATGTCAGTGTTTTCCCACATCAATATGGGCAATCATTGCCTTACATCCTACGAACTGCCTGTGTAGCCCGTCGATAATTTCTGTTTCCAGACTCTGGCTTTTGGCGATTCGCACGAGAACTTCGGGCATACGGTGCGATACATAGCCACGTACGTTTTTTTCCGATGCCTGGATTTCGCATTCAGAGAGTCTTGAATCTTCCTCAATCTGAGGGTTGAATCTTGAGGTCGCGAATAGGTACACTGGGGCTCCTGTACCTGTTCTCTGTTTGAATAGAGTCTTTAGTAGTGATGATCAAGCACCGGCTTGGCACTCGTCAAGATCATCAATGAGAATGTAGACCCTTGCGAACATCTTGCACACTGACTCAAATGTCTGTGAAAGCTCTCCAAGGGAGGTTCTGGTCTGTCAATTCTTGTAATTTTCGAAGATGCTGCGCAGGCTCTCCGGCCGATCTGATGGTCTCTCAGCCAGCTGCTTCAACAGGCTGGACAAGATGGGCTCTATGTTTTGTTCGGTTGCTCTCTCAAAGCTGCAGTACACAAAAGCTATATGAACTTCTCCTTGGCTTTCAGCTTTCAAAACAAGGTCATTGATGACGGTAGATGTAAGAATCGTTCTGCTGGCTCCGGGTGTGCCGGGATAATACAGCGTCTTGCCGGTTAATTCATTCCACTCTTGGTATTGAGTAGAGTTCAAAAACCACTGGCCTGTGCCCTCGTGCCTCATTTTAAAATAGTCACTTCGTCTAGAGCCGCAATTCGTTGGACTGAGCCACTCCAAGATGTCGTTGGGGAGTTTCTTGTCTTCTGCCGTAGTGAACTTGGCATGAACCTTTTTGACATCTTCACCAACTGCAGTGATTGCTTTTTGAAATGTAATCGGGATCATATTTGGACTACATGAGCTACAGGAAAATGCGATGTGAGACTAACCCTCTGTTAGCTGAGCTGATAACTGCTCCCGAGCATTGCGTTCCCTGTCGACCTCAGCGGGTTGTACGTGATCTAGAAGCAGTTGCTTCGCATATGCAGCGGCGACAGCGGCAGCATGCTCCTGCCAGGCCTTGTTATTGTGGCTATTGGCGTAGTCGCAGATACCCCGAATGACTAAACACGGAAAGTTGGTCATCAGGCCAGCCGCCTCCATCTCCACCGACCACGCACAACACCCCCAAGGTCTTTGTTGAGTTCGTCCCGAAATACGGCTTCCTTGATGACCTGCTTTCCCGACGCGATGAGCCCGTAATGAATCGTCAAATCTCAGGAGGCCGGCTTGCGAGACTTGATCCTGCTCTTGTCGCAATACCGACACTCGTCAACGTTGTCCTCAGAGTCTTCGTCCGAATTTGACTCGACGTTGTCTGGTTTATCTTTGTGGTTGCAGGACGACTTGAATAAAATGTCGACCAAGTCTTCTGATTTCCCTGTCCGGATCCATTCCTCCATATGCTTCAGCAGCCGCATTCCTCCATTTTCTTCAGCAGCCGATCGTCCGTTCCGTAGACCCGACTCATGTACTTCTCCTCCTGGACGACTGCATTTACGTGCTCATATTAGGGCATGTTCATCAACAAATCAATCATCAAAGCTTGTTACGTGCTATTCAAGTCTGAACTACGGAAAGTATCCAATATCAATCTACGTTGATGCCCTTGGCGCGACATCTTATGCCTCTCCGTGATCCAGGTACACCTTTGTTATCTCCCGCTTCCATTCTCCCAGGGTGATCTTTCTCCCTCCAACCACCACAAAGTCCTGTTCCACGTTCAGTCCCTGAACCATGTCCTGCTCAGGAACCCATAAAAATTTATGGTTCCTATCACAGATACTTTTCTCCAGAGTCCCTGCCAGCAGCTTTTCATGGCACGTCCTATCAAGCTGAACCCCTCCACATTCATCTGCGCATGTATAGATAGCGCTCGGGTATTTCCAACTGAAGCCGCATCCATCGCAAAAGACACCGAAACGAAAGTTGGGCTCAACTGGCTTCTGTGGGTTTTCTTTCGTACTTACCATGTCTGCCGATGACTTCTCGTCCGTCGCGTCTACCTCAGCAAGCCTGTCGCCTTCTTCTGATCCGGCATTTACACCAGCCCCATTCTGGCTGCCAACATCTGGAGATTCCTGAGCCTCCCAGTGAGCCACTTTGTCTTGCCATTGGTGGAGTTCCTCGAAGTATTCGTTATACATTTCTCTTTTCGCAACTGCCATCATTTTCCATGCGGTCAATGCGTTTGTTTCATCTTCGAATGTGGTGAAAATTGTCTGCAGTTGCCAGAAACAAATAAAATCATCGCTGGGATCATCGTTGGACATCATATCCAGAGACTGCTCCAGCAAGTCCTTGATAGATGCCTTCGCTAGTTGTATCTGTTTTGTAAGAAAGTAGTACCTCGCAAAGTACAGTCCATTCTTCTGGGCTCGATAATTTAGCCTCAAGCTTCGGAACCGTTCGGACAGTCGATCGATTTTCCCGGCGAAGGTGGATTCTGAAACAGAAGATGAGATAGACAAATCTCTTTGGGCTTCGGCCAGTGCTCCCCTCGTGTAAATCGGCATCAATTTTGGCACCAGCAAGTTCGAAGCGTGACGTCCGACGAAGGTGCGGCGGCTCAGCCCCTCCTGGTCCAGTATTGTCTCCCAAATTCTCAGCCCTTCATCCTGTAGGGCCGTGACAGGAGACTTTCTCAGGGCGGTCCCATAGTTGTATCGAACCCAGAGTGTGGTCCATGCGTCGGTCGCTGCTTTGATTCCTTCTTCGTATGCCGCTTTCAGCAGGTCCCATCGATCAAGCGCCTGAACTGTCTGCATAATATTGGCATTGAACGAAGAGAAAGAGGCCCATTCCGCCACAAGATTGCCAATGGGTGTTGCAAGACCTTGCTTTGGTCCTTCCAACAACATCTCCAGAAGTGACGCAATTTCTTTCCACAGCTTCCTATCTGCGTAGTGTGATATCACATTATGATATCGTTGATGGTGACTTGCATCCATCTTAATGCTGTCAGAGTATGCGGCGATAGCTCTTGGTTGCCTGGGCAAGTCGGTCCAAGACTTATCACCCAGGTCGAGGTACATCTCGGCCAACAGCTTCCTTCTGTTTGTGTCGCCGGTCCAACGCTCGTTGGCAGAAAGACGTTTGGTGATGCCGTCAAGGATTTCAACCGCCTCATCTTCTGAATCGGTGACTTCTGCAAGAACGTATGACGCCTTCCAATTTTCCTGGTCCATGTTGAAAGCTTTGCGCGCCCTCGTCTCCACATGTTCTCTGGTAACATGCTCATCTTGGTTGCGGTTCAAACGAAGCAGAACCATGGCCATGTGAGCTTCCCACACCGACTCCGATCCTTTCTCAGTGGCAAGATTCGAAGACCATGTTTCCACAGCATCTATGACGTCGATAGTAGGGTTCCAAAAGCGATCGTACTCTTCGGGGTCTTGTGCGTACTTGGAAGTCAACTGCAAGGGTTGTTAGCCTGTTTCAAGCATCCATATTTACCAAGCGCCTGCTAAAAGGGCTGAAACGACTTGCCTTTGTCTTAGAGTTAGCAGCAAGTAGGAATAGAAACGCATTTTCAATCTGTCGTGGCATTGCATCCTCATTCAAGAAGTGATTTACAGCCATTTTGGTTGCTGAGTCAAGCAACGGAAGAGTCTTATTGCTGTTGGCCACACTCTGGGCTTTCGCCAAGTCACTTTCGTTGATGTTTTGAAGAATTGCCCGGTCCCTGAAGTAGGTTTTCATTAGGTGCGCACCTCTGTCAGCTTGAATCCAAGGTTCCCAGCTTTGAGGGAAGCTTCTCTGAGCCATGACGCTTTTGGACTCGTCGCCAAAGGAACGGTCGAGGCCGAATAATGAGTCGATGGCATGACCTTGGACAAACAGCTGGACAAGTAAGATCCCTACTCGAGACCTAAGATCTCTATCCGTCATGGAGAGATAACCGTCCTTCTCAGAACCGTCCAGTGGGTCCCGGTGTTCCGCTGCCCACAAATGATGGTACAGTTGATCTGCAGCGTAATCGTGAAGAAGTTTGGCCTTCTCTGTTGATCCCTCGACGAGACATTGCAGACAACGCAAGGAAAGTGTTATCTCTGCATTTCCTGGATCCAGAAAGATGCGGTTCTGGTTGCGAACGCGCTTTTGGGATAGGAATTCTTCAAATCCGAACTTCTTGTACACATCATCAGGACAGACTGTTTTCAAGTAGTGCTCAATCATGTCCACCTCTGTCGGGTGAAAGTGTTGAGCGTCGCCATCTCCATATGGCTCGTTAGCTTTGAGAAGGCGTTTCTTAGCTTCTTCGGCGTCTATGCTCCCGGCGAAGGTTACCACGGCCTGTCCCGCGGTTTCTGTAAGGTCGAAGAGCGAGAACTTCCGCTTTTTTATCTTGGACTCGAGAGATGTGAAAAGTGTTATGGGCGGGTCATGAGGCTGCGGCTCCTCGCTTGTGGCCGATTTTGTCGTTATCGAGGCGCGATTCTTCAGTGCCAACGCCCCCTCCAGCTGGAGGGGAGTCAACCCTCGCCCATACGTGACCCAAATAACCATCTCATTCATGTCGGATATTTCTTGAGGAGAGCTTTTCCGGTTGATCTTTTGCATGATTGCGGTGATCTGTTCCGCAGCAGCGTTTCCCGCCCGCGTAAGACAGCTATCAATTTCTTGATCGTTTTCCTTCTCGGAAATTTCGGTCAAAACGGTATCAAGCTTCCGGTAGTCGCCTCCAGTCGCTTTCTTAAGCGCATCGATGACTCTCTGTCTCACCTGTGAAACCTTGTCGTTTGATGAATCTTTCAGAAGTTCCATTTGGTTCATACGTTCTTCAATAAACAGCTCAATGTCCTTAGGATTTTCATCTCCCAATTTGATCGTCTGCAAACCCATACTCTTCTTCGGACCCAGTTGAGCCAGCCATTCTGACGTACCGGTCAACAATATGCGGGTTTTTCGGCATGTATCCGGTGATTTCTTTAGTAGTGACAACAATTTCTTCAAGGATTTGGCGTGATCTTCTTCGATGAAACCATCAAGGATGATAAAGAATGTAGTATTCCAATTGGCGCGGTCCTTGTTCTCCACCAACATATGCTTCCACATTTCGAATGGATCGGATATGACCTGCTTGCTGTCGCATATGCCCGCAGCCGATTTCAGAAAAGGCAAATATGGTTCGGCGAGTTGCCAAATCAGGCTGCGGGTCACTGTAGCTAGTGTATCGCTCTTGGAAGCCGCATCTCCTTTCGAGTCGCGCTCCAAGAAATAGTAAGCCACAGGTGATGACTGTCCATGCTTCCGTTTCAGGCGCGTGATAATGTTGGCCGTAAGCTGCGACTTTCCGGTACCCTCGGCACCCTCGATCCCCAAGACAACAGCATCCGAAGTCTTTCCTTCGGCCCAATCATTAAACACTTTGTGAGAGTCGAGCCATCCGCCAGCTCCTTCGACGGTCTTTTTCGCCATGTGACGCTGCCAGCTTAATTCCCAAACGTGGGTAGGCACTTTCTCATCTGAGCTAACTTTCAGATCCTCCTCGGGCCATACGAGCACCCTGACGAGCATTTGTTTCCACTTCTTAGTATCCTTCTCGGCTCTTTGTTCAACTCTGTCTTCGAGTTGTTCGATCAAACTTTTCATGACATGCTCCTTCCAGTCTTCGAATGTTTTTGTCCAGTCCTTGAGTGAGTTCTTGGAATCCTGTAGTGTCTTGTCCAAATTATGGGCCACTGCCAATGTCTCCGTCTGGATTAGACCGGATTCTTCCTTGTCCAAACGTTGCATTCTTTGCAAAAAGCCCTGAACGCCATCGTCTTTGAACAGGAATACCTTGACAACAGCTTTTGCTTTGAGGAAGGTGCTGTGACGTAGATTGAGAGCATAGTCGCAGATGTCGACAAACAGGTTCAATTGCTCGCAGGCGACAAGTTTCAGCTTGATGTCTAGCCTTTGAATCGTGATGTAGTTTTCGAACCGACCGAAGAAGCCAACGAATCCCACAAGAAGTTGAGCTAGGCTCTCGAAGATGCCGTTGTAGCCTTGATATACACAAATGACGAATGTCAAGGCATTGTAGCACATGTTCGCTGGTTCACCGACGGCCTTACGTGATGTCAGCCTAAAACGTCTGATCATAAGGTCTTCAGCGGTGGCTTCTCAACATACATAAGTTGCAGCGCTAGCTACGATGGATCCAATAGTCTGGATACCCTCAAGCGTTCGATCGAATACTGTCTTTGCCGAGCGGAGAGCATTGGTCGACTCGTTCTTCAAGGCAGCTTGGTGGGCTCCGTCTAGGAACGTCCTTATGTCCTTCAGTTCAAGTTCTTGTTTGAAGTTTATCTGTTTTTCCTTCACATTCTTGTTCTCCGCCATGAGCGTCACTCTTTTTCGAACTTCCTGTAGAATAGCTCCGATCTTTCTGTCTTCGTCGGACACAACTGCCGTGCCATTCACAGCCTTATCTTTATCGGGCATGGTGAATGTCGCCTCGTGCCTAGATACGGCTACCAGTCTCAGAGATAGTTTCAGAACAGCGGTGTTTATGATAAAATCAAAAGATACAGACTCAAGCTGTAGAGGATAAAGGGGAGGTTGGCAAGGTCACTAGGTGAACGAGCGAGAAGAAACTGCTTTAATGAACCGCAGGCCATCGATATGATTTTCGTTCGCCAGCCTGATCCGGCTGAAAGCTACCCCATTTTGGATTCGGTGCATCTTGGCGATGCATACCTACTGCACTAACATTGGCGTTCGTCAGCTGTGCATGATAATATTGGTCACACCAACCATCAGCTGAAAATAAAAAGCAAAATACCCTCTCCGGAGTCTCACAACGGATAGAAGACGGCAAATTAGCGCACCTATCACGGTACAAGGAAACAGCAAAGACCACCCAGCCATGATCCACACCATGGGCAGTAATTCTCAATTCATAGCCGCTTGACGTTTGTTCCAGTTGTCGATGGCAGCTGACATAGTGTGCAGCCTGATTAACCTCGTAAAGCCACAGATATTGGCCCTGCTTCATCTTAGTGCAATACTTACCACATCTTGAGCCGCATAGCCTTCTGATGAGAAAATATTCAACATCTCTTAAGATGGCATGCGTTCGCAACCAGACTTCGATGGCTGTCACATCCTGCCCAATCAAGTGACCTCCCCGAAGACACCGAAAGTTGGGTCAAAACGAGATATCCCATAGAGTACTTGAAATTGGTACCACCATCACATAAATGCGATGGCCTAATTGGTGGTTATTGGACCATTTCGGGACGCCTTGCTTAACAAAGTTCTGCCAATCCTGGAATTTCAGTCCCATTCCCATGCACAAAGACATAAACCACAAATCAACTTCACTTCCAATGAAAGGATGCTGGGGTTTTGCATTCCTGAGCTAATCAATACGGTACCATGTTTGAGAGATGCGGGTGGAGTATTGGGGCAGGATGCGGAACGGGACAAACCCGCTCGTTTTTCTCGCCGATGTGGGGCTCGTGGGTGGGGCGCATCGGCCCCGTTCCGAAGCCCCGAGGCGATGTCACCGGCCGCCGTGTTGAACAAGGGCCTTTCTTCCACCAGTCTTTAGGATACATGCATCAAAGCTTAAAAAGTCACCGGGAAAGAACGTGACGTTAGGGGCAACTTCATTATATCCGCCCCCTGTAAAAGTGTGGTGTAGTCAGCATCACATGAAGCGTCGCAGCCTGAGGAGAAATTCTCTGTGCGATCCATCCCGAATGACGACTTGTCATCACTCATCTTTTCGATTGAATGATTCCCACTAAGATGGTCCTGTCTTTGTTGCCTCATCATTTGGTTCAAAGCTTCTGAACAAAGACTAGTGTTCTCACGCAATCAAGGTCGAGCAATCTCAGCTGTCTGGCCCTAATGACCACGATGTAGAGCCCAAATGACGTACCCATCACTCCATGAAACCCGCACCTCCCCCCAGTACAGAGAAGATATCTCACGCGACATGGCATTCTCAATGCACTTACCAAACCACATCCTCTCCTCCCTCTCCCCTCTCCCCTCCAACAGGGATCACCGCCGTCACCCTCCCTCGGGACCCGAGCACGAGGTAAACTTCACCGGTGCCTTCCCATCCTCTCAGGCATAATCCAGGAAGTCCATAAACCGACTCATGTCCAGAGATAAGATCCCGCTTAACTTTCCGCGCCTGACTCTCTCCCTCCCTCCATCTCGTCGCGTCGCGTCGTTGACTACATCGGACACTCCCTCTGGGGCGCAGCTCACCACATAACACTCCAGACTACTGATAAGATTTGATGAGATTGAGTTTGTCCTCTTACACGTATACATATGCATACTTTATCTACATCTTAGACTCCCCGTCGGGGCCCGGGAGGACGGCACGCTGTACGGCTCACGACGCCAGCGCGCCGGAGAAACGAAAACGTGCTCGCGAGATTTAAGTTCTCCCAACCATGCATCTCCGTTCGTATCTTGAATTCTTAGTCCGTTGAAGTGTCCGTCGGGAGCGCGGCAGTCTACGTATCTCGCCCCGAGGAGATCCAGCCGTTCGTCACACGCGACAACGTGATAGATGACTCGATTCCAGCAGCATAATCAACTCCCCGTGATGAAATAAAGTTGTATGATGGATCACATGCCATCTAAGTACCATTTTAAACACTTTTTGAGACAACTTATCAGGTGTGGTAGTATGCGCGACTTTTCAACTGCAATTTCGTACCTTTTTTATTGGCAACAAGACTTACAAAGATGATTATTGTGATAGTCTGCCTAGGAACCCCCCAATAGCCTCAAATCGTCTTAAACCCACTTTAGATAGTTACATGAGCCGTAATAAAGCATTCGAGGACTCAAACTGCCACTCTCACTTGCCTACCGTTGTCAAAAGGTTGATCTTGTTGCTCTTCAACATGCTCACGTGACCCGTGATGCGCGGCACGCGACACGTCCCACCTTGCTCCCAGGTCTCTCAGCCAGCAGAACTCAGATGATAGTTTGTGGAATTAAATAAATCAAATTTGGTCTGATGGCTGGTGATCATTGCAAGCACTTTTCATTCGATATAATTGTAGATTTTGAGAAAAAATAAGAGCGTAAATTCGGCATTCATTATATATGCAGCCATGCTTCATGGTCAGACAGAAAACATCGTGACCGAATATGCAGGCACCTGTGGTGACCCATCAAACCCATAACGCCGTAAATGCAGCAAAGTCGTAATTGGTACAAACACCCCCACCCCCCAAGCCTCACAAGCATGCAAGATTAAAAATCACGACATTCTTCAGCTGCTGCCGGCCGATGCAAGATGAATCATGTCTCTAGATCCGACCGAGACACGATGCATATTTGCGTGGCCTCGCAAGCGCGCACATGCAGGTTTCCGTGACAACATGCGTATGCATTCCACAATCACGCCTGGTCTCCGTCCTTGGCCTCGCGGCGCCCCGAGTAGAGGTGGAACTGCACAAAGATGATGCAGTCCTCGGCGATGGTGCCGAAGGACCCCAGGAGCCAGGGGAGCGCGTTGAGGAGGTAGTCCTTATCCTGCTTGAATGCGAGCAGGCTGGCGCCGTAGGTGAAGTTTCCGGTGAGGGAGAGGAGGAAGAAGAGCAGTGCGAGACCTGTCGACTCCAACGTTAGCACGCGTTGCACAGCCTCGAAAAGCAGATAACCAAAGAGAGGTACCTTCGCAAGACTTCTCCTGCCAGTTCTTGATGATCTGCGGGATGCGCGCGCAGAGGTAGCACACGGCGGAGACGTATCCCAGAAACAAGCCGACCTTCTCCATTGTGCCCTTGACCTCCTCGGGCGCGCCGACGTCAATGTCGGGCGAGTTCCACGCGCCGGCCTTGTAGCTGACGAACCAGCCCAACGCGCCGACGAGGTACACGGCGAAGATGCTCAGCGTGTTGTGCAGCCACGGGTTGCTGTCGGGGGTCTCGTCCTCGCCGGTGACCATCTTACGGAGGGGGTCGAGAGAGCTCTCGTTGTGCACGGCGAGGCGGCGGTGGGAGCCGGGTAGGCCCGCGGAGGAGGAGCGTCGGCGCGCGAGGAGGGGCTCGTCTTCGGTGGGCTCCGCGCCGGTCGCGGTGACGTGGGCGGAGGAGCGGCGGCGGGAGGCGCGGCGGGCGTTCTTGGTGTTGTAGTAGACGCATTGCGAGATGAGAACGAGGTCGGCGACGCAGAAGTAGGAGGCGAGGGCGACTGCTGTGGGCGCGAGGTGGGTGAAGAGGGCGCCTGTTCGGAGGTTTTTCGAGTCAGTGCGTGCTTCTCTTAGTGGGAGAAATTTTCGGTGTTGTTGGGGGTCGTAACGACAAGTTTGGCAGACGGAGAATTGGGGCGCGTGGTGTTTCGGAGGCGTCAAAAGTATCGCGGGGTCGTGTTCTTCTTACCTAGCAGGTTCGTCACGTCACCGAGGAGCCAGACGATGAGGAAGGCCATGGAGAGGCCATCTGCGCTTTGCGCCTTGTAGTTGGCAATAAGCTGTGGAAGCTGTTCAAATGTTAGCAATCTGGGAGCTCGAAAACGAAGCTCACGTGCTTCGTAGACTCTCTAGAAAGACGCACGAGAAGGCAGATCCAGGCGGTCAAGCTGATGCTGCCAAAGATGCCGGATAGCGCATCTTCAACTTTGGGTGTCTGCGATAAGGCGGCGTAGGCCGTAACGGCGAATGAAGCCATGATGTCTGATTCCTCCGAAGACGCGATTGAATAGTGCAGGACTGGCGTAACGTCTGCTGAAGCAAGGGGAGAGGAAGAAGCAGAGCCGCCTTTTGTCCTGTGTCTGGCCGTGGTCAGGTGGGTTGGGGGAAGATCAAGTGGGATGGTTGGAAGCAGAGTCACGCAGCAGGAATTGATAGGCCGGCTACGGATAGCCACCCGTCGTCCAACCATCCACCTTGCTCGCTGTTATCTTGCTATCGGTTGCGGTCAAGCGCGGCGATAAGAGACGGGACCCTGCATGACATAGCCAATGGGTTGAAAAAAACTTGGCGACACGCTCAAGAGGGAAATTAGTGGGGGTCACGGCGGTGTGGCATGACTCCAGTCTCCCGCAAAACCTGATGGAAAGGTGGGCTTACCGCCACTTTTTCTCTGATGTGGGTGCTGTGGGAAGAAGCTGAGCTCAGCACGCCAATTAGACGAGGTTATTTGGTCATCGCAGCTGAGAGCTGCAAGCCAGAGCTGAGATGAAGAAGCCTCACTGAAAAGAGCATTACTGCGTGGGCAAGCTTACTTGTTGCCTTGCATCAGCATCGAGATGAACAGCTCAGCCCAGATGTGCACAGATTGGCTGTCTTGATGCATATGCGATGGGCGCCCATCATCCGAAGTTTAAAAGCCCGTTGATCCTGCTGATGGCGGTGACCAATCGAAGACTGTCAGAGGAACTTGCATTCAATGGCACCACCCGACTCATTGGTCACCGGACATCCGTCGGGCGTCATCTTTTTCCGATGACGGATCTGGGCCCGGGGCACGTGGCTGCCCCTCACATGCACCGCCATGATTCGCTGTGGCTGATGCAGTCTTGA
The DNA here is from genome assembly GCA_028654355.1 of Colletotrichum sp. SAR 10_99. Classification (NCBI taxonomy): domain Eukaryota; kingdom Fungi; phylum Ascomycota; class Sordariomycetes; order Glomerellales; family Glomerellaceae; genus Colletotrichum; species Colletotrichum sp. SAR 10_99. The sequence continues at coordinate 139,499 of JAQIUT010000084.1, forward strand.
TGGTGGATAGGCGTGCTGCAGATGCTTGGGCGAGGTCCGTTCCTCGGCCAACTTGCCGGCCTGCACTGCGGCCTGTTGACGTGGGGGATGCAGATGCGCTGGTGACCCGACCACGCGTCGCCATTTAAGCTCGCGTCGTCCGGCCTTGTCTTTGGACGGTGTATTTGGTTGAAAGGTCTCCGTCGCTTGCTGTCTTGTTTTCTAGCGTATCTTGCGTACTCAATTTCGCGATAGTTTGGACTCGTCGCTTGCACTGTGCCACCAAATCCGACCTCGATACCGCCCGTGATTTCGTTGTACGCAGCCATGAAGCTGTCTAGCGCCGTCGCGCTGCTTGGCGCGTCCCTGCCCGGTGCTGTGGCATGGGGAAGTAAGTGTCTCTTTCGCCCAGCCCCGTCTGCCGTTCCCGGAGTCGTCTCCGGTGGAGGCGCTGGTCTCCGGTATCGCCAGTGTTGTCGCTGCCGCTGACCGTCACCGCTGCAGGCTTGGGCCACATCACAACCGCATACATCGCGAGCCACTTCGTTGCCAACACCACAGAGGCCTTCTTCCAGGACCTTTTGCGGAACGACACCGAGCATTACCTGGCAGGCGTCGCAACGTGGGCCGATACCATTCGCTACACCAGATGGGGTCATTTCACGGGTCCCTTCCACTTCATCGATGCCCACGACAGCCCGCCTGACTACTGCGGCATCGACTTTGAAAGGGACTGCAAGGCGGAGGGCTGCGTTGTCACTGCGTTAGCAAACTACACCACCAGGTCGCTGGATACGAAGCTCAGCGGTTGGGAGCGCAACCAAGCGGCTCGATTCGTCGTCCACTTCATCGGCGATATCCACCAGCCACTTCACAACGAGGACGTCGCTCGAGGGGGCAACGGAATCCACGTGAAGTGGTACGGCACCGACTTCAACTTGCACCACGTATGGGATAGCTCCATCGCCGAAAAACTGATCGGTGGCGCTCGTCGTCGTCCGTACGACAACGCGAAGCGCTGGGCGGACGAGCTTGCGGATGAGATCAAGACGGGCAAGTTCGCCGCGCAAAAGGCGGATTGGCTGAAGACGCTCGACTTCAACGACGTCAAGGCGACTGCCCTTGCGTGGGCAGGAGAGGGAAACGCATTCGTCTGCACCCACGGTATGTCGATCCCCCGAGGACGGCTCCCCACAACCCGCAGGGTGACGTTTAAACTGACTTAAGCTTGAAAGTGTTCCCCGAAGGCCCGCGTGCGATCGCCGGACAGGAGCTCGGCGGTGAATACTTCCAGAAGGCGGCGCCAGTCATCGAGCTCCAGGTCGCCAAGGCAGGCGTGCGAATGGCGGCTTGGCTCGACCTTATTGCAGCAGCGTATACGCAGGCGACGACGGGGACGACGAAGATGGACAGCGCCGAGGGTAACAAGGACGGCAATACCGATGTGGGCGGCGCCGACATGGGCTCGGAGGAATTGTGATGGAGATGAGACGCCAAGCATGTTCCGTCGATTATGACCCCCGTTCCAGTTTCCTTACAAGTAGATCCCCTCGTTTCTCCCGCAGGGCAAAACGTGTTTTGAGGCAGCGAAAGCTTGGCTTGCCTCGCCGACTGTGATTGGGGGCTCATACTGTGTAATTTGAATTCTGCTTATCTCCGCGCGATGGTATTTCCGCTCAGGTGCAGCATCGGGCTGAGGCCGACCACAATACGGGCCATCGTTAGATGGCCGATGGGTGGCTTGCCAAGGACTTTTGACAGCTTTCCCAACGTGACCTTTGATAAGTCTGATCGGTATCGAAGCCTCTGGATCGGCTGCTCACGGACCCGGAGAGTGCTTGACGGACCGGCGTTGCGGAAGAAGGTGATCACGCCGAGGACGTTGTAGTCTTGGCCGGGCGTTCAACGGCCCAACAGCGGCAGAATGTCTCTCTGATGACGGCGCAGGTTTGATTAGCATGGGAAGAATGTTTCCCAGAGCGACACTCGGCAAACGTTTCCTGGCTCAGGGAAAGTGGCGTGATGTCGACGTCCTGGGTGGGGGGATTTGGAATCCGCCATCTGTCCTTGGAGCGTCACCTTTCAAGTCCAGCCGTGACAGCGGCGGGGCATGGCATTTGGGATGATAGGTGACGTCTGGCAAGGTGGAGGGCTGCCATCGTCCTCGATGCCCTTGCCGAGGGTCCGAGTCCCAGCAAGAGGCGCAAAGGGGATTGGATGCCGTTGGAAGCGCATGGCAGGATTGCTGGACGGGATTGGCACGGCTTCTGCGCATCTCTCAGCGCAATATTGCGACGACGGGCGGTCCATGCTTTGTTCCTTCCTTTGGCGAGGGTGGTGTTTGCCTCTTCCGACGGTCGTCGAGTTTCAACATGGTCGTCCCGAGCTGGGATGAAAGGCAGGCATGCGGCCCGGGTTCGAGGAGAATGCCTGCAGCGAGGTTCGACGGGAAGTGTGGCGGAAGCGAGGTTGGGCTGGTTGACACGAGTGACAAGACGGGCAAGAAAGTTGAGGTGAACCTGTTTCACCATTGATTTTTTGGCACAGGCTTCAAACTCAGCCTCGTGTCGCAGAATGGTGCGCCCCCTTGGCGGAGGTGCGGTGGGCCTCTCTCTTGACTTTTTCTCGCTTGTCTGTGCAGGGGTTGCCGTCCGGAGTCGCATCGAGCAGGCAAACCGGATCTGTGGGCCACTGGCGAAGGAAGGATTCACTTGATAGACGAGCCCTTTAATTCATTGTTCCTGCATCTCGAGGGGCTGATGATGAGACCAAGATGGGGGGCACCAGCTTGCCGTGTGCCGAGGGCTTGGTGTGCTGGACGTGTTGGTGCAAATTTTATGGTTTCGCGAGGAGATCTTTTGGGGACGAATGACCTCAAGCGAGCCGATGACCCGTTTGTTTGGGAAGGAGGAGGAAAACACGGCTCGTATTGATATCGTGAGCGGCACAAAATTGCCATCGGTCAGAAAGACTGCCCGTCCCCCATGCCGGTTCTCCAGCAGCCCACGCCGACGACGGCAGGCGAGCCAAACGTGCTAGTATGGGTTTTGGCGGACTTCCATGTCATCCGCCGAAACGGAAAAAAAGTGTTGGCGCTATCTGTCAGTTTAGATTGCTCGTAAATTGGGTGTGGGCGATCAATAGCATTAAACTCAGGAACGTTTAAAAATTGCCCGACAGCCCAGAATCCAGAATAGACCTCAAGTAAGCCAAAATGGACAACTTGTTGAGTGGTATACGACGTGTTGACACTGCAAAATAACAGACGAAATGCAAATCGAAACCGTCATCCCATGGATAAGCATCTTGTCGTCCAGGGGTTGGCCATGAGGAAGATCAGATTGACTTTTCTCGGATGGCTCATGCAGGGCGACGCCGACGGTCCAATCGCAGCCCGACTGAGGAGGCGTCGTCCAGTCAGCGACGGATTGACAGGCAGGCCGGTTGAGAGAGACGAACAGAGGAAGAATGGCAAAGGCGGCATGGGCAGCCATGGAAGAGCGGCGGGATGGGAGATGGGAGACACGGGGTGAAGCAGCGCCGATGGCCAGGGATTCCACGTCTTGCCCCTGCCGGTCCCACGTCGAGTGTGAGCCTTTCCAGTGTCCCAGGGTTGAAAAGGCGGGGCGGGTCTTAGCGGACGGGATGCTAGAGGCAACCTTAAAAGTGTGTTAAGGGAAGGGGTGAACCTGACCATTCCCCATTTGGACGGCCGTTGTGGGTTCTTGGGATCTCCGCGACGGGGCCGCTGCAGGTACCGAGTGCTGGTGGTAGGGACTGAGCGAGATGGGAGATAAGGCACAGCGGTACGTACCGCCCTCCCTCCCATCTTCTCGACGCAACTCACTGTGCACAGCTCCTTCTCACAGTTGGGGCACAGGAGAAGCCCAGAGAAGCAGGAGGAGGCACGTCTCCTTCCTGACACCACCACCTACCACACCAAAAAGCGCATTCCCTGCATTTGCGTGCCTCGTCTTCTGGTGAGTGTGGCTCGCCCTCTTTTCTCTAACCGTCAGACAGAGGGGCGCCGCAGCCACTCTTCCCAGGGGCCTGGCCGTCATCCGAAGTTGCCGAGTGGAAGATTAGGCTTATTGGATGTTTGATGCCATCACCGTTGCGCGCGCAGGGCATCGCATCGCAGCCCTCGTCCTCGCTTCTCTCGCATCCCCATACTGGCCTCCTTGCGGGCACTTTTGCTGTTTGCTTCTGTGCCGCCTCCTCCTCGAAACTCCACATTCCGACCCAACACAGCAAGAAGAACACCGCGGCGTCGTTGCTGCTGCCGTCAACCGGCGAGTCAACTCCGCGGCCCCCCACGACCGGCGCCGAGGAGCCGCCCACCCGTGCCCTCCTCGCCAAGCAATACGAGGCACTCGCTCACGATGCAAGCGAGGCACACGATACCTCGAGTGCCACGGTGCGGAGGAGCCCTTAGGAGCAAGCTTTTGGGTGGAACAAAATGCGGTGGAGATTTGAAATGGATTTGGCAGGCACCTATGATGCCATGCTGATATGCGGTACGATGCGATGCGATGCGCCTGGTTACAGCGATCCCGTCCAGTCCAGTCCAGTCCAGCTTGCTGAAGCCGCCGTCCCGGATTTAGGCCGGCGCTTCGATGGTAATGCAATCGGGCAGGGCAGGGCAGGACAGACAGCGGCTGTTATCGTCTTGGTGCGACTGACGGGCCGTCGCACTAACATTGTACCACATTATGTGTGTCTCGCCCCGTTGAGGACCCCCGAACCGTTCAGACCGTTCCGCTGCCAATCATCCATTTGCCGCTCCTCTCCGGCCAAGACTGAGACCGCTGCGTGTCGCGGGTGCCCGCAAAGCACCACAGAAAACCGAGCCACGGAAAAGAAAGGGGGAGTCGGATGAACTCGAAAACGAGAAACAGCGCGGCTGGATGGAAGATCGCCGAACTGGCGACGGCAATCAGAAAAACCCATCGCGTTCATCACGATGCCTGGTGTGCGTGCGTGTTCCTCAGAACGGATTGCTGGCGCCGTGATGCCGTGGTACGTACCGTGCAGGCGCTGGACGTACGGCAGCCAACGTTTGTAGCGTGCGCGTCACTCGTCTGGGCGTCAATCCAGACTGAAGGGCAGCCGGTGTCCGGAAGCAAATCATGGGCGATCCCTCAAGGCTTAGCATGAGGTGCTAACCATAATTCGCGACTCAGGAATTAAGGTCATCCGCACCGTTGGGGTGGGCACTGAGGTTAAAGTTGGCTGTCGACGGAGCCAAAAACTACAGCGTGCCATCCGTCTCAACGCCCTAAGCAGGGGGGGCTGACAGGCTGTCATGAGCGCTGAAGGGTGTCTCGCTGGCTGCTGCTATTGCTGTTCCTAATGCTGTGAAGGAGGGAGATTGCAACGGAGGAGGCGCCGCTCAGACGGTTAAACCTTACCTTGCCTTACTCTGTAGGTGCTAAGGCATCTAAGGTAGGTATCGACGTATCGTAGGTAGAGACCCAAGGTCTTGTCAAGCGCGCTTAAGGAGGTCGAAAATGTCGTCCAGTGTCTCGTTTCGCTTCATCGACGCCTCGGGCGAAACGCCATTTGCCTGATGTCCCGGCCGCCCCACCTCCTTATTGGCTCGCTAAGCCGCGCCGGGGCCATGTGGAGCCTCCATGACCCCATTCTGCGACGAAAGGAGCCGCATCAGACATGACGACTTTTCCATTTCCACCTCTGTGCCGTCTCTCTCCAACGCCAATTCCCACTTCGCTGCTACTCACCAGGCCGCCAGGCTGCTGCCAACCCATCTTCTCCCCCAAACTATACGGAACGGCCTGAACTTGCCCTGCCCGCCAGGTTCGACTCAAGTTCCTGTCCCGTTACCTGCTACCTGCCATCCTGTTGAGTCGGGAACTGTCCGTCCTGGACGGCCACCGTCATTGGCAGCGGTCACCCCTGCTCCGACGTAGCTTGTCCTACCAACGGGCCCACTTTCTACACACTTTCTACACACAACCGCTGTCTTACTAACAACTTTGTCGCCGTTCCCATCCCATGCCACTCCCATCAACCCCTGCCACAGGCGAAGCTCAGATCTCTCTCTTCCCTCGTCGCCTCGATCCCGAATCCTCTAGTTCTTAGTTCTCCCCGGAGGCGTCCTCCCCTGTCAGCTAGCTGTCGCATCGCATCTCATCAGACAGATGCCACCCCCGTGCTAGTCTCTGCCTCTCCGTCTCTGCCTCGCTTTCGACTCCATCCCGCTGCCGTTCTTCCACTCTGCCGCCCTCGTTCTCGTCTTGCTGGGTACAGCAGTTTGCTAACCAGAGCCCCCCAAGCCGTCTCCCACGCCCCTTGCTCGTCATCCGCTGCGGGTTCGCATACCGCAGCCCATGGGTCTGCACGGGGATCGGATGCTAAGCAGCATCCATGTGTTCACCCCCCAGTCCTTCGTTTGAGGCGCACACTCTGTTGCTCCCTCTGCCTCCTCCTCCTGCTGCTGCTGCTGCTGCTGCTGCTACCGCTCCTCCTCCTGTCAGCGAGCCCTAGTCTCCTCTCCTCGCCCGCTGCCCTCTCCTCCCAAACCTCCCCTGCGCCGCGTTTTGGACTCGTGGATACGATTCCTCCTCCCGAGCAAGCCATGGGTGCCTGTCTCCGTCCCCACGACCCCCCGGTCCCCTGCCCATACCGGCAGCAGCCTGCAACCACAGCCCTGCGCATATAAGACTCCATATCTTGGCATTTCAGACTATTTTGTTCCCGCCCTCCCCTTCTTAATCCGCAGTCACCCAGCTTCGATCATTCCTTTCGACCCTCCAACCTTTATTTTCCATTCTTCCTGTTGCCTCACGCTGGGAGTGTGTCTTCACATTCATTCATTCATTTCAATTTCAGCTGCGTATCCGGTGTCTGTGACCGTTCCTTTCGTACTCTACTCTGTTCGCTCCTCGGTCTGGAACCACCCCTTCGAACGATAACTATAGTATTTTATTGAGAGCGACTCGGTCGACAGCACCCTTCGAACTCCCTCGATTCGACAACTTTTGTATCCGAGATCAAGATGCAGATCAAGAACCTCGTCGCAGCCCTTGCGGGCATGGCCGTCGTCGCCGAGGCCGGCGTCACCTTCATGGACATCGACTCTCCTCTGAGCGCCGCCTTGGCTAAGCGTCAGCAGCGTGGTGGAAACCGTGGTGGAAACCAGGGCAACAACGGCCAGAACAACAACGGAGGCAACAACAACGCCAATAACGGCCAGCTCTGCTTGCAGCAGAACGCCGTCCAGAAGGGTTCTCAGTCTGCCGGAACGCCCGCTGCCCAGCAGGCCCAGTCCGCTACGTGAGTATACCGAGCCCATCAAAGCCCGGGAAAGGACTAACCACTCCCCCCAGTGACAACGCCAACTTCATCAACTTCTGCTCCGGCTCCACCCTCACCAATGGCAAGCAGATCACCGCTGGATCCTGCAACGGTATCGTCATGGGCAAGATCCCCTCCAACACCAAGATGGTCTCCACCGCCCTGCAAAACCCCCCTCACAACGGCAACATTCAGGCCAACCAGGACTTCGACGTTGAGCTCAAGGTCAACAACCTGGCTGCTGGTTCCTTCACTGATGCCCAGGCCACCTACTACTCTGCTCCCCAGAACGTCAACGGCCAGGGCCAGATTGTCGGTCACGTTCACGTCACCATCCAGGATATGGGCAACTCCCTCACCCCCGCCCAGCCTCTGGATGCGTCCAAGTTCGTGTTCTTCAAGGGTATCAACGATGCCGGTGATGGCAACGGCAACCTCAAGGCCACCGTCACTGGTGGTCTCCCTGCCGGAAACTACCGCGTCTGCACCATGTCTTCCGCCTCCAACCACCAGCCTGTTCTGATGCCCGTCGCTCAGCGTGGTGCCCAGGACGACTGCAACAAGTTCACCGTTGGCGGAAACGGCGGCAACAACGGAGGAAACAACGGCGGCAACAACGGTGGCAACAACAACGGCCAGAGTGAGTAACCCCTCAGACTTCATGATTCTGAAGCTAACCACTGTGACAGACGGCGGCAACCGCGGAGGTAAGCAGAACGCCGGAAAGAGGGCTCAAGGCGGCAACCGCGCTGCTGGTGCGGGACAACGAGGCGCTGGTCAAGGAGGTAATGCCAACAACGCATAACACCTTAGAACCCCCCTTTGCATTTCGCACACTGAACCCAAGGCATTTTCATTTTCTTTTCCCCCTTCTCTCCCCCCTCTCTCCCTCGCCCTCGCGCTAATACCCATACCCAAGCCTTTCCTGGAGGATTCCCTGGTGCTCAGAATGGAGGAGGCTTCCCTGGCGGCCAGAACGGTGGAAACCCGTTCGGGCAAGGCCAATTCCCTGGATTCGGTAACCCTGGTGCGGCCACTTCACAAACCCAGTCCGGACAGAATGCACAAGGTTCCGCAGATGCTAACACGTCCGCTCAGGACGGGGACGCCGCCAGTAAACCCGCCTCGTCGGCAACTTCTTCGGTAGCCTCGTCGGCAGCGGTGCCGACCCAGACCGGAGGCGCCTCCGGCAACTCCAACAACAACGCCAACGGTAACTCTTCCGGATCCGCTGGTGGCAAGGGAGGCGCAACGTCGAACGCAATCCTCGGGCTCGCGGCCCCGGCGGTCACGGACTCGGGTGATAGCAGCCGACCCTTCTCCGTCAACGGCAACTCTTTCATCTCCAAGGCCAACGCCGTGCAGCGTGCCTGCGACATTCAACGGAATTCCTGCTTCAATGCTATCAACGGTGGACAGGGTAACGGGGCTTCCACATCCGAATGCGATGCCCAGGTCCAGGCCTGCATCCAGGAGCTCTCGTAATCGAATCCCCTCTTCAGTGTTTCCCCCCATTTCTTCTGCGACGAACGACGACGACGATGACCCCGAGGATTGGAATATTTGACGGCACCGCTCACCCAACGGGGCTACCCTACCGACAATTACTTTTACCCCCCCGATGATGGGTTTACGACAAAAATGTTCTGGTGTTCTTTTGTTTTTTCTCTTTGTGAGAGTCGTCCAACCTTTTTCGACGACGAATGGGTCTACACACAATGAAGGTTTTATTACTAGACGAATCTTGGTTGCCAATGGGTCGTGGGCACCGTGTTGGTGGTTTTTCTTTATTTTTGTTGTTTACTCCTGGATCATGAAAAACCGTTTACCCCCCGATACCACACACAACATTGGCAGAGCAACCCTCAACACACCTCCCCGTATTATTGTTCTAATGTCCCCCCTCCTCCTACCTCCTCGACGACCACCCAAACCGTTTTCATGATCGAAACCTTTCTGTACATTTAGAGGGAGTTGTTTTCTTTTCCGTTGACAGGATACGCAGCATGGCTTGGAAAGAAATGGAAGACACAATTCCAGTAGAGTGCACATAATTTTTTGTTCACTTTTTTCTTCGGTCATGTTCTCTTCAGATGCGCAGCTCGTGTGATTTCATGGCTACTAACTTTGACGTGACAACTCCGAATGGGTGGTGGGCTAACTTCCGCCAACAGCCTGACAACCTTAATCCCACTTGGGTTGAACACTCTCACCTGCAAGCCAGCGAATCTTGGGGTGGCAGGAGGTATACCGAAAGCAACGACAGAAAGTGTGGTGGTGGTGTGGGATGCCCCAGTCCAAGCTGCGGCGTCTGATCATCGCCCTCTCGTCTCGTCTCCCTCTCTTTTCTGGCTGGCACCTTCATGCAATCCGATTATGTCAGCCTGCCATCCCGCGCAATTGAAGAAATCCGTGCCAGCAATCTGAGATCTTGGCAGGTGTCGGGGGACAAACGGGGGGGGGGGGGGGGGGCGGGCGCGCCCGGGGCCCCCACACCCAGAGGGGTTGGGGGGGTGGGCCGGCGGCGGTGAAGG